>SJYQ01018043.1:183593-217464 GCA_006410935.1 Redunca redunca
GTTCGTCTTCACAGTCAGGAATGTCTCTCCCGTCGGGCCCCCTCCCTCCTCCCCTCTCAATCCCACTCCTCCAAAAGAGCAGCCGCCATCTTCCCCTATGAGCCACCGAGCGCACGTCCGTGCGTCATCACGCACCGGCGTTCGCTTCTACGTCACGCGCGCCTGGGCCGAGGGCTCCGTAGGGCTAACTCTGCGCATGTGCCTAGCTGAGAGGTGGGGCCTGACCGGAACCTCACGCGGCCTCTCGGAGCGACTTCTTTGTTCCGGCCGAGAAGAGGTCCGCATTCCTTGGGGAGAAGGAAGTAGAGGAGGTGGTGCTGCCTTGCCTTCTACACCCTGTGCGCTAACCCTGGTGCCTTTAGAAATAACCCTTTTTGGAAAATTTGAATGAGAAGTTTATTCATGGGCGGTACTGCAGTTGCTAATATGTTTATTCATCCGTGAAATTAGGGGGCCTGGCTGACAATATTTTAAGAATGTGAAGAAACGCACCGAGCTGAGTCAAGCACGTTTGTGTCGTTCGTGCGTTCCCAGTGTCTCTTAAAGTATCTCCTTTCTAAATGAGAGTGGATACTGAGTTACAAAACTTGAGCCCTAGGGTACAACTAGTTTAGAAAACTGTTACGCAGTGTCTATTAAAGCTAAGCGTACACTCACCCTAAAACGCAGCAGTTCCCCTGCAAGATAACTGAGTGCAGTGTCCACCAAAGGTTTACATAAGAATGTTCACAGCAGCTTTATTTGTAATATGGCTTTCCTGGTGATTCAGACAGGAGAGAATCTGCCTGCATGCGGGAGACCTGAGTTCAGTCCCTGGGTCTGGAAGATCCCCTGGAGAAGGGAATGGGTACTTGTCCCAGTAGTCTTGCCTGTGGACAGAGGAACCTGTGTACCAGTAAATAAATTGTGGTGTGGTCATGCCATAGATAGGGACAGATTAAAGGGACAAGTGTGCTCGGTCACTCAGTGGTATGGCACTTTGCAGTCCCAAGGACAATAGCGGGACAGGCTCCTTTGTCAGCGGAATTTTCACAGTAAAAACGGTGGCGTAGGTTGCCATTTCCATTTCCTTTTCCAGGGGATCTTACTCACCCAGGAATTGAACCCTGTCTCTTGCCTCTCCTGCATTGGCAGGTAGATTCTTTGCCACTGCGCAACCATGTAGGTGATTAAATAGTTAATCTCACTAGAGAATTTTAAGTAGAAAAAATAAGGGGGACCCCTGTTAGTTAATGATTACTAAAGAGAGTTGGTTTGCTTAGCAACAAAACCATGCTACAGAAGCAGGAGACAGGCCTGAAAGCAACAAAACAATGGTGGCATGAGATCCACATCCTACCTAGTGAGCTCAGTAAATTAATGCTCTCTAGGACATGCTGGGAGGGATTGGGGGCAGGAAGAGAAGGGGACGACAGATGGGTGGATGGCATCACTGACTCGATGGACGTGAGTCTGAGTGAACTCCCGGAGTTGGTGATGGACAGGGAGGCCTGATGTGCTGCGATTCATGGGGTCACAAAGAGTCGGGCACGACTGAGCGACTGAACTGAACTGAGGACATGCTCTCTGCACGTATAGAAAACAATAATTTGTGGACCTAGCTAGCCATGTAGGGATAAGTAAACCCATGCCCAACTGGTAGAAGGAGCGGATAATGAAAGCATGACTTCTACTCAAGACAAAGTTCTCCCCCTCCCCACTTTTCCTCTGATTATAAAACTGGAGCCCACTAAGTTCTCAGGGCACGGCATCCCCTTGCCCGCCCGTTGTAAACCTCAGGAGCATCCTGTTCTAATCAAGTCACTTCTCATCTACCACTTTGCCTCTTGCTGAATTCTTTCTGTACTGAGACATAAAGAATTGTGGTACCAGAGCACTTCAGAGTCCCTGAAACAACACCTAACAGTTTGAAAAGCAATTAACCAAGCTGATGCAAGTGATTCTCAGTGCTTGATTTAGATATTTTGAGTATTTTGGCTATCTTTCTCATGGTATGATGTTAATGGTTCTCAATTACTGCAACTGACCATGAAGCATCATGCAGCAAGAAAAAATCTCCAGCATGAAACTTGGCCAACTTTGACATGTTCGATCAGTCACAGCACCTTCACCATACATTGCACAAATCCTTTTTTTTTTTTTTTTGGCATTTCAGTTGTGCTTTTAACTTTGTTAAAATAATAAAGCATGATATGCCAAAAAATGTTGCTTTTTTCCTACCATCTTCAGTCTTAAAATGGCTAGACAAAACTCACTAATTTTGATTTTTTTTAAATGCAAGTCTAATGTGACAGCTATCAAAATATAACCTAACAAAATTGTTTCAAATGAAGTTAAGACAACTAAGCACTACTAGAGCCATCTTACGGAAAAAAACAAAATTAATTTCTTGGCCAAGCCAGTACATACCTTAATGATAAAATTATTATTTTTTTCTTGGTAAAAAGTGCTAACCATCATTTGACAATGCACAAACTTGGAAGCAACAAGCAAAGATGTAGGAAATCTACACTACTCCAGAGTAGTGTTAAAAAACAAAATTGAGTAAATTTTAAAGATTTTGATTGACTTTGTTTAATGATTCCTGAATCAGGCAGCACCCAATCTAACAGATGAAAAGGTGCTCCAAGAAGAGTATAGGCAGAAGGGAAAAGGACGTTCTCCTAATAAAAAGTAGAATGGTGGCAAAGTCGCTTTCCTTTATGGGATGAGATGTTATCAAGTAGGTTACTACTTAACTAGAGCTGTTTATGCGATTCTTGGTTGACTGACTTGGGATTGCATTCCCAGGAGAGTCAAAGTGTAATTAACTCTCAGTTTGGTGCTGTGAAATTTAGCATAAGTGACTCCATTTGGGGCCTGTTATATTGTTTTTGTCAATTTCCCCCTTTCAATGAGATGCTCAGGCTAACTGAGATGTGATCAAAGGAACTGGCATTACTCCCAGCTATTGCTCTGAAGTTCTCTTAAGTTTTTGCTGAATCTGTCTGTGGTGTTTAAAGGCCACAACATCAGATTCACATACTTTAAGTCAGTCATTCTCTTCATTCCTTTTCTGATGATCTGGTTTTAGGGAGATCTTTTTGCTAGCTCTTTAGTGGCTGCAAACATACATTTGAAGATTTTCAGAGAACACTGAGCCCTGGGGAGACTACTATGATTACCACAAGCAGGATAATTCCCAATACCTGGCGTGTACTTTGGAGCTGCAGCCCCCAAGACCCAAATCAATCGGAATCAAATAAGTCAGAGAAAGACCACATGGAAGGGGTCATTTTCTTAAGATAACTGGTCTGTTGCTGATCTTATACAGCCGAATCTTAGCTTCTTCAGAAGTGTCAATCCAAGTGCAACAAGTCATATTAACTTTACCACGGACTCCTCCTTACTCAAGAGATAATCAAGGATTATTCTAATATCAAAAACCATTTCTGCCAGAGTCTAGGGATTTTTATCGGACAGCTATGGCTTTAGCAGCAGATTCTACAATATCTTCGAGGGTTGAGGAAAGGTTCCTGGTCACAACCTCATTTGCACTAACCCCTAGCCAAGGGAGTAGGAACCTGCCATAGGAAGTGAATATGAATCATAAGTGCCTCCTAGTAATTGCCATTTGGGTCTGTGGCTCAGAACTGAAAAAGTGATGGCCACGGAGCTCAGTAAAATTTAAGAGTGTGTTGGAGGAGCTTCCCAGGTAGTGCAGTGATGAAGAATCCACCTCCCAATGCAAGAGACACAGACGCGGGTTTGATCCCTGGGTCAGGAAGATCTCCTGGAAAAGGAAATGGCAACCCACTCTGGGACTCTTGCCTGGAAAATCCCTGGACAGAGGAGCCCAGTTGGCTACAGTCCATGGCGTCGCAAAGAGTCAGACGTGACTGAGCAACTGAGCATGCACCCACAAAATGCACAGGCAGTTCTTTTAATCCATTCTGATGGTCTGTGTCTTGTAACTGGTATTTTTAGACCATTCATACTTAAAGTGTTATTGAGATAGGTGGATTAACGTGTACCGTATTTGTAACTATTTTCTATCCTTTGCTCTTGTTCTCCCTTTTCTGTGCTACTGTCTACACCCCTTGAGCTGAGCAGGCCACAGGAAACTTTAAAACAGCTCTCACTTCCTAATCATCACTCATACAAGTCAGTGTTTTCCCCATGATCTGCAGACTACAAACATGTGAGCATTATGGAAAACAACAAGAATAAGGCTTGATTGTGAATCATGAAGGAGACCCAAGGGTTCTGAGACAAAAACTGGGAGAGGGGTTGAGAGAGGGGATGAACCTGTTGTTCTCAATAAGAGGACTGCCTGCTGCTGCCTGGAAGGGACAGGCACAAACTACCCACAGACAACAGCCACAAACTACCCACTTTTGTGGAAAACTGCAGAGCAGGGGGAGGGAATGCTGTATCTCTGGGTGCCCACTTTGCACCAGGATCACAGAGGTCAGACTTACATGTGTGTATCTCATTGAAATGGGGCTCATACAAGGTCCAGGCTGGAAAGAACATAGACACTGACTCCTTCTCTAGGAGACACTATTCACTCAGGCTAGCATTCACCTCTTAGACCGCAAGGGAGTGACTGGATCCTAACCTGGGGGAAAATGCCTTGGTTGGCCCAGCGGTTTTGTGTCCAACCAAACCCTGGCAGGTGATGAAGGAACTGTAACAAGAAGGTTACTCCCTGTGCCTGCCTCGTAGGCAGGGTTCCAATGAACATGCCCCTACAGGCAGTCTTGCTGGCAGTGCTACTCAGCTCTTGGCTAGAAGAATGGGGGCTCTACCAGGGCAGGCCCCTGGGGATGTGACTTTCGGTAGGGGAAGCAGTGCGTCTAAAAACGGGGTTGCTGTTATTCTAGTGCTGGGTCTTGTGGCCACCATGCCGGTTCTCTGACCAAAAAAAGCCCCAGGTATTGAGGGCAGAGCTTTCCCCATAGCAGGGTTTTATACTCAGCCCCTTGACCCCTTGTTTCTACTACAATGTTGAGTGTTGCAAATCAGTCCAGATCTTGGGTAAAGCCCGTATGTGTTCCTGAAACCCTCAACTTGAAGGAAGCTGGCTTGTGCTGCCAAGCTCCTGGCACGTGCTGGCCCCCAGTGCCTTTCGTGGGGGTGAGGGGCAGATTCTGCCCAGGTAATTGCCCATGGAACACTTGGGTAAGGTCAGTCCTCAGATAGAGAACTGGGCTTCAAATGCTCTCCTTCAGTTCCCAACCTCTACAGGCGACACAGGTCCTGTTTGGCCTGCTTCTGGAATGCAACTCTTGAATACAGGCGGCAAGAACAGGTGCAGGTGCGTGGGACTGCCCCGAGCAAAGGTCCTGCAGAGACAGCGTGTGTGCAGAGGGCACTCGAGGACTGGAGGCAGCACGAGCGCGGTTCACCTCAGACTCTCTGGTGCTTCCCAATGTCCTGGGATCTGAGGGCTGGAGATGGTTGCCTTAAGGGTAATGAGCTTATTGGCAAGGCAGTGGCCCTTCTCCCCAGGCCAGGCCCTGGAGCTGTGGGGGAGCTAACTGTACAGGAAAGAGTCCTCAGTCCCCACTCAGCAGAGAGGGAACTCGAAAACAGGTTTCCTGGTTCAGCACCCCTAAGCAAAGTGGCAACTTTGGGATCACCAACTGTGTGTCCTCCTGCCCTTTTCCTTGGTGCCCACACCATCAAGATGCTGCCAGTGGGGAGGGCAACTGAAGTGGCAGCCAGGCAGGCAAGGAGGGCCATGTGTACCACATGTGTCTGTGAGAAGGTAGGAGCCTGACTTTAAATGGTACTCAATAGCACACACAGATGTCCCAATCACAGAGAAAAGCCATTGCAAACTCAAGAATGACGCAATGACCTGGACTCACCCCATAGATCAACATAATCTCAGCACTTAAAATTCTCCTACCTTTGGATTCAGTGAAACTGAACTCAGGCTGAGTTCTGGTCTCTCTCCCTTACTGCAGTAATCTTGAATAACATCTTCCTTGCCTGTTTAACACTCTCGGGTGCAGTTTTTGTTCTGACAATAGTGTAGGCCTTATAACAATATAGTCTTACTCTATTTTTCATGTTTTAGTTGCCATATGTATAACATCAGTATGAACTGAACCCCACCCTCTGAGATTATGGTATAATTTTTTTCATGCAAAAGTTATATACATATATGAAAAGAATTTAAGAGGAGAAAATAATAGACTATCACATTTATCCAGATACTACCACTTCTGTTGCTCTTCCTTTATCCTTGAAGTTCCAGATTTGGAACTCTTGTCTGTTTTCACTTTAATCTGAAGAAATTCCTTTGATATTGTTTTATATCTAGCTGCCTGATGGTTAATGCCTCTAGGCTTTCTTTCATCTTCCTCACCCTTTGTTCTGCCTTCAATTGTAAGTATATCTTTGCGGCATATAATGTCCTGGATTGGTAGTTTTTTGTTCCAAATTTTAAACATATTTTCTGGCCCTTGTTTTCTGATAAACTGCAGGCCTTTGAATTGATATTCTTTTATGTATAGTGTGTCATTTTTCTCTGACTTCTTTTAAGATTTTTCTTCACCTTTGATTTTTAGCAGATTAATTATGACATGTTAGTTTGAGGGTTTTCTGAGGTTCTAAGATCTGTTTTTTACAAATTATGAAGTTTTTCCCATTTTCCCTTACCTATTTTCTTCTATGCTAACTTCCTTCCTTCAGTGGAATGAAAATTATATCTTATTTTTTAACTGAAGTACAGTTGATTTACAGTATCACTTAGTTTCAGATGTAAAGTATCAGTTCAATTCAGTTCAGTTCAACTGCTCAGTTGTGTCCACCTCTTCTCGACCCCATAGACTGCAGCACTCCAGGCTTCCCTGTCCCTCACTAACTCCCAGAGCTTGCTCAATCTCATGGTGATGCCATCCAACCATCTCACCCTCTGTCATCCCTTTCTCCTCCTGCCTTCAATCTTTCTCAGTATCAGGGTTTTTTCTAAGGAGTCAGTTCTTCACATCAGGTGGCAAAATATTGGCATTTCAGCTTCAGCATCAGTCCTTCCAATGAATATTCAGGACTGAATTCCTTTAGGATGGACTGGTTTGATCTCCTTGCAGTCCAAGGGACTCATGACAGTCTTCTCCAACACCGCAGTTCAAAAGCATCAATTCTTCAGCGCTCAGTTTTCTTTACAGTCCAACTCTCACATCCATATATGACTACTGGAAAAACTATAGCTTTGACTGGACAGACCTTTGTCAGCAAAGTAATCTCTATTTTTTTAATATGCTGTCTAGGTTGCTCATAGCTTTTCTCCCAAGGAGCAAGCATTTTTTAAATTTCATGGCTGCAATCATCATGTGCAGTGATTTTGGAGCCCAGAAAATAAAGTCTGTCACTGTTTGCATTGTTTCCCCATCTGTTTGCCATGAGGTGATGGGACTGAATGCCATGATCTTCGTTTTTTGAATGTTGACTTTTAAGCCAACTTTTTCACTCTCCTCTTTCACTTTCATCAAGAGGCTCTTCAGATCTTCTTTGCTTTCTACCATAAGAGTAGTGTCATCTGCATATCTGAGGTTATTGATATTTCTCCCAGCAATCTTGATTCCAGCTTGTGCTTCATCCAGCCCAGCATTTCTCATGATGTATTCTGCATATAAGTTAAATAAGCAGGGTGACAATATACAGCCTTGACATACTGCTTTCCCTATTTGGAATCAACCTGTTGTTCCATGTCCAGTTCCATGTCCATGTTGCTTCCTGACCTGCATACAGATTTCTCAAGAGGCAGGCAGGTCAGGTGGTCTGGTATTCCCATCTCTTGAAGAATTTCCCACAGTTTGTTGTGATCCACAGTCAAAGGCTTTGGCATAGTCAATAAAGCAGAAGTAGATGTTTTTCTGAAACTCTCTTGCTTTTTCCATGATCCAGTGGATATTGGCAATTTGATCTCTGGTTCTTCTGCCTTTTCTAAATCCAGCTTAAACATCTGGAAGTTCACGGTTCACGTACTGTTGAAGCCTGGCTGGGAGAATTTTGAGCATCACTTTGCTAGCATGTGACATGAGTGCAATTGTGCACTAGTTTGAGCATTCTTTGGCATTGGCTTTCTTTGGGATTGGAATGAAAACTGACCTTTTCCATTCCTGTGGCCACTGCCAAGTTTTCCAAATTTGCTGGCATATTGAGTGCAGCACTTTCACAGCATCATCTTTTAGGATTTAAAATAGCTCAACTGGAATTCCATCACCTCCACGAGCTTTCTTCATAGTGATGCTTCTTAAGGCCCACTTGACTTTGCATTCCAGAATGTCTGGCCCTAGGTAGGTGATCATAGCATCGTGATTATCTGGGTCATGAAGATCTTTTTTGTATAGTTCTTCTGTGTATTGTTGCCACCTCTTCTTAATATCTTCTGCTTCTGTTAAGTCCATACCATTTCTGTCCTTTATTGAGCCTATCTTTGCATGAAATGTTCCCTTGGTATCTCTAAGTTTCTTGAAGCGATCTCTAGTCTTTCCCATTCTGTTGTTTTCCTCTATTTCTTTGCAATGATCACTGAGGAAGGTTTTCTTATCTCCAATACTTTGGCCACCTGATGTGAAGAAATGACTCATTTGAAAATATCCTGATGCTGGGAAAGACTGAAGGCAGGAGGAGAAGGAGACGACAGAGGATGAGATGGTTGGATGGCATCACCAACTCAATGGACATGAGTTTGAGTAAACTCCAGGAGGTGGTGATGGACAGGGAGGCCTGGCGTGCTGCAGTCCATGGGGTCGCAAAGAGTCGGACAAGACTGAGAGACTGAACTGAACTGAGAGGAAGAGCATGTTTGGGTTTATACAGGAGCCACATCTCACTACGGAACCATCCTAGGTGGCTGTGCATGATCCAGATACACCACAGGTTACTCCTGAGAAAACAGTACCCTTGTGGTTGGATAAAAGGCACAGTGAAATGTGTGGATCTCGAGAAAGCGGGCTATCGGACTCTGCCTATGAATGCCTAGTGGTCCATCTCAGATGAAGCATCTGATATCCTTTGCTTGTTGGACTAGCTTTATGAAGGTCACAGTTTCAATGCACAGAGTATGCCACTTACCTAGGGCATGGAAAGTACTGTGATTAGAGGGCCCCTTTAAAAGCAAACAAAGGCCCCCAAGTGACTTCCTGGATTTTTAAAAAATACTGATTTATTTATTTGGCTGTGCTGAGTCTCAGGTGTGGCTCGCTGGATGTTTTGTTGTGGCATTTGGAATCCAGTTACCTGACTAGGGATTGAACCAGGCCCCCTGCATTGCGAACATGGACTCTTAGCCACTGGATGACCGGGGAAGTCCCAGCTTATTGGATTTTCCTCTCTCAGTCTCACCTTATGGGTCTTAAGGATGTGAATTAAAAACAGATTAATTAGAGATTTCTCAGGTGGCCCAGTGGCTAAGACTCAGAGCTCCCAATGTAGGGGACCCAGGTTCAATCCCTGGTCAGTGAGCTAGATTCCACATTTCACAATGAAGACTGAAGATCCTGGGTGCCTCAACTAAGACCAGGAGCAGCCAAATAAATAAGCAAATTTTAAAAAATAGACTAATTAACAAAAATATGTAGAGAGGCAGAAAGGAGTATAAAGGGACTCATCCCAGCAAAATGGAAACCCCGACATGGCTGGAACGGAATGGGCTGAATAAAGCAGACATTAGTGGCAGTGAAGCAAAGGTCTCCAAGGAGCCCTATCGAAAGACAGTGGACCACTAAGACCTCCTCAGGGTCTCCCCAAAAGCCTGTCCATTCTACTTAACCCAGTTTGGAGGAATTTTAAAAACCAGAGGGCACAGATTACAGTTGATTCCAGTTTCCAAAGATTCCAGTTGACTAACCTGGAATCAACTGGGGCAATTATCAGCAGATTTATCAAAATAAAGATTGACAAAAGAGCCAGGGTATCTTGGCTCAACCCTTTGCTGGGACATAAAGCCTTATGCTCCTGAGTTTTGGAATGATGAGGAAGTGGAGAAGTTTCTCAGACTCCTTGATAAGGGAAACTCATAAACCTCATAAACCTCATAAATCTCATAAATCTACTAAAATCTGTTGGGAAAATCCTAATGGAGCCTACAATTAAATTGAAAAATGTAGAAATACAAGAATTGGCAGAATTAAGGTGAGATTTTGGGGTAAAATTTGAAACATTTATTCAGGCTCTGTGTGAGGTGGCTGTGTCTGCTTCATTTGAATGTATTATGGGGATAGTTATCGTGTCTGACTAGAGAATGTTTCCCCTCCCTGCTAGGATAAAACAAAGGCACAGAAATCTACCCTTCAAGCAGTATTAATTGGAAATGCTAATGAGAATTCTTAAAGAGATGGGTGTACCAGACCACCTTACCTGTCTCCTAAGAAGCCTGTATGCAGGTGAAGAAGCAACAGTTAGAACAGGACATGGAACAAAGGATGTGTTCAAAATTGGGAAAGGAGTACATCAAGGCTGTATATTGTCACCCTGCTTATTTAACTTATATGCAGAGTACATCATGTGAAACACCAGGCTGGATGAATCACAAGCTGGAATCAAGATGGCCAGAAGAAATATCAACAACCTCAGATATGCAGGTGACACCACTCTCATGGCAGAAAGTGAAGAGGAACTAAAGAGCCTCTGAGCAAGGGGAAAGGTGAGTGAAAAAAGGTGGCTTAAAACTCAGCATTCAAAAAACTGAGATAATGGCATCCAGTCTCATCACTTCATGGCAAATAGCTGGGGAAACGATGGAAACAGTGACAGATTCTGTTTTCTTGGGTTCCAAAATCACAGCAGGTCTTCCCTGGTGGCTCAGATGGTAAAGAATCTACCTGCAATGAAGGAGACCTGGGTTTGATCCCTGAGTCAGGAAGATCCCCTGAAGAAGGGCATGGCAACTGACTCCAGTATTCTTGCCTGGAAAATCCTACAAACAGGGGAGCTAGTGGGCTACAGTCCATAGGGTTGCAAAGAATTGGACACAAATGAGCAACTAACACAAAATCACTGCAGATGGACACTGCCACCATGAAATTAAAAGGCGCTCCTTGAAGGAAAAGCTATGACAAACCTAGACAGCATATTAAAAAGAAGAGACTCACTTTGCCAACCATGTTAAGTATAGTCAAAGCTATGGTTTTTCCAGTAGTCAGATACACATGTGAGAGTTGGACCATAAAGAAGGCTGTATAGAGTGCAGACTGGGGATTATGGCAAAATCCTCTGGGCCCCCACCCACACCCCTGCAACAATTCCTGGCATCCTGGACTAAAGAATTTCCATTTGAGGAGGAGGTATAACTTGAATCAGATATTTATTGACTCTGCCCTACAACTGATATAAAATAGTTGAAACCCGAACTATCCATAACATCTTGGGAGATCACAGAGAGACACTGCAATATGAAGGGCAATGCCCAGATGCTGCAAGGGGAATGTAAAGAGTTAGCACACTTGTTAGCAAGTACGATCTTTTCCTTTAGGACTGACTTGAGAACCACATGAGGGGCTGCCTGAATCCACTGTCACTTGGACAGTGCCCTATAAATAACTCTTGGTTGACCAGCACAGAGCTGCTTAGCTTTCAGACGGCAGTTTTAAGGTCAACAGAGTGTGTTCTGTTTGGAAGACTGTCATGTTGATCAAAGAAAGTGAAAATAAATTAGCTCAGCAGGCTAAACTGAATGGTGTTTGCCCCTGTTTTTTTACTAATGGGATGTGACCTAGAGCCAGGCCAATATAGTCGGGCATGAGAGTGCTGGAAAACAGTCCTACCAGAAGGATGCTCATGGACTTCCCTGGTGGCCCAGTGGCTTAGACTCCGCACTCCCAATGCAGGGGGCCCAGGTTCAATCACTGGTCAAGGAACTAGATCCCACATGCTGCAGCTAAGAGTTTGCATGCGGCAACTAAAAAAATCCTGCATGCTGCAACAAAGACCCACTGCGGGCAAATAAATAAATAGATATTTTTAAAATATGTATCATTAAAAAAGAAGGATACCGAACAGGATGTAGCCTTATGGAAATCACTATGGAAATTTGAAGAGTGTTTTAAAGGCGGGTGTCTCAATGCCCATAGGAAAAATCCTTTTCTTAAGGGTTGATTGGAATAGACGAGTGGATATATCAGTGTGCTTCCTTGAGGCGGCCATCTTGGCCCATGGACTGCAATAAAACAGCAGTGGATGAAGCTACATGTTTTCTTCTTGCATGCTTTGAGACACGAAATGCCAATAAGAACTGTTCTGTCAGCCAACAACAGTGATGGAAACTGCAGATGGCCCCGGAGCAGATACCCCAGGGGGAAAACTGGTATGGGACCAATGTCAGAGTCCCAGGGGGCTCTCCTTGCATCCTGATGGGAATAGACCCTGACTTTGGACCAGACTATAAGTACCAGCTGGTAAAGGCAGATGCTCAGTGTACAACAAAAGAACGAGAACAGAAGGTTCTGGACCAATTTAGAAGACCCAGTTAGATTTTCTTAGACCAAGGAACACACACTCATTCTCAGAATAGTGATCTAATAGAGAACTGGGATAGGCAATTAGATCATTAATTTCTCTAAAACAAGGGGCATGCATGCATGCTAAGTTGCTTCAGTCATATCCAACTCTGCGACCCTATGGACTGTAACCTGCCAGGCTCCTCTGTCCATGGAGTTCTCCAGGCAAGGACACCAGAGTGGGTTGTTGTGCCCTCATCCAAAGGATCTTCCCTACCCAGGAATCAAACCTGCATCTCTTATGTATTCTGCATTGGCAGGTGAGTTCTTTACCACTAGCTTCAACTTGGAAGCCCCAAAACACAAGGAGATAGTTATGACAGGGTTGCTTACTCACCTTTACAAGTGTTTGCTCACACTCACCGTGACCGGTGCTGAGGATGTGTTCCCACTAGATAGATCCTCCTACTTTCCTGATGGGATGGATCCTCCTGCTTTTCTGATGGACCTGGGAAGAGGTTGTGGGAGAGGATGCTGGTATGACTACCAAGTTTCTTTTATTGCTTTGGCTGCACTGGGTCTTCACTGCCGTGCACGAGCTTTCTCTAATTGTGGTTCATGGGCTTTAGAGTTGAGGGCTCTGTAGTTGTGGTGTGTGGGCGTAGTTGCCCTGCAGCATGTGGGATCTTAGTTCCAATACCAAGGATCGAATTCCTGTCCCCAGCACTGGAAGGCAGATACTTAACCACTGGACCACACAGGAAGTCCCTATCTATGCACTTCTTCCCACTGGGGAAAGATGATGGTATGTCTATATATGTTTCTTTCTTCCCCCATCACCTCAATTTTTTTTCCTTCTGACCCAGTAGTTCCAGGATTGGGTTGCAACTACAATTGTCAGGATCAGACATGGTTTCTAGATATGAAATTGTAACTATACCTTTATATTTTTATGTCAGAATCCTTAAGGACCTGATTGAGTGAGTTGTGCTTTCACTTCCTCTGGTCAGAATGGGGTTCACAGTAAATGCACCTGTATTGTCTAGTGTAGAAATAGCACATTAGTCCTGTATCAGAGGAAAGAAGGGGAAGTAATATTGAGGGTAAAGGAATGAATACATGGATTATGCAATGGAATAAATCTTGTATTCTTTTAAAAAAAAAAAAAAAGCCCTTAGTTCAGTTATTCCAGATGCCAGAAAGAGTGAAGCATATATAGCTGAGACAGCTCCTTTTTTTGGAACCTGACAATCTCAAATGGAAGTCTGCACGGTTGTGTGACCCTGGCCCATGGGGACATCTTGGATATACACCGTGATGATGGGCTGAACTAATTATGAATGACTGAAAGGAACTTTAGTAATGTGTCTGTATCTCTTGACTTTTATTTTTCAGGTTATATTTGCCATTTTGCAATATGGTCTAACACTGGTATTATTAGTAAAATTATAATTATGGTATTGATAGACAAATGTATTAGGAAGTACACTGGAGCCAAAAAACCTGTGCCCCACACTTGCTCCTGCATGTGTTATACTCATGCTCGTACTCTTGCTGTATGTATTATATAAATGCTATAGCAAATGTCAATGCTCAGACAGATATGATCGTATGATCATATGATCATAGATCCTATGATCTTTGACCATGATCAAAGACTAGGAGAGGGGAGGGCAGACAGAGATCAACTTCAATCATTTAGGCAATGCTTTAGTCAATTATGCCTACATAATGAAACCCCAGTAAAAATTAGAGACACTAAAGCTCAGTGGAGTTTTTGTTTGGTGAATACATGAATGTGCTGGAGGGTGATGTACTCTGACCCCACAGGAAGAGGTGTTGGAAGCTATGCTTCCAGGATCCTCTCACAGACCTCATCCTATGTAATAAATATATAATAGTAAATAATAAAATAAAACTTCAATAATAAGTATAGCCTTTTCCTGAGTCCAGTTTTGCTGTGGAAGGGAGATGTAATCTAGGGGAAAGACACACCAAACAAAGTGACGTGAAAATGTATCCCAGACCCCATGACAAACCTGTACTATCTAAAGGGAATTAAGCAGTTTACAGTAGCACAGCCATAGTTCTTTACCTAGAAAATCATTTTCTTTTGCCTCCTCTCAATCCTCACTTCCACCAGAAAGTTGGAATAGGGCTGCTTCTCTAGAGAAAAGCCAGAAGGAAAAACCCACCTTTCTTATCATCTGGATTTCCCCCCCCAGCAAGTAACTGACTCAGAATATGTACAGTTTGTTTGTTTGTTTTTGCTTTCTCTTGAGGCCACCTGCAGTTACAGAAATGAAAGCATCATGAGGATCAGGTCACACTGTGTTCGCACAGATAGTTTGCTCTCCTTCTAACTTTAGAGAATCAGATGAGAAACCATGGTCAAGACGAGAAAACCTATAAGCAAAAATAGCAGACACCTACAAATACCAAAAGACATAAATGTTTCATGGAGGATGTGTCTCAAGTCTGTCCTGGTTGCCAATTTCAAAAGTCTTAATTGAAGAGGAAAAATCGCTGCTGGAGAAAGGTCCCCTACCAACGGCTTATAACCTGAGACTCCCATATTTTAGTGCCCCTTACGTCAGAAACAGTTGACAAAAGATGGGGGGAGGAGTTGACAAAAGGGAAGAGGGACTTTGGGGTTAGTACACACAAACTGTTACATTTAGAATGAATAAACAAGGTCCTAGAGTAGATCACAGGGCGCTATATCCAATCTCCTGGTATAAACCAAAACGGAAAAGCATATGTATGCGTATGACTAAGTCACTTTGCTGTAGAGCAGAAATTAACACAAACATCACTATAAATCAACTACCCTTCGATAAAAAGAAAGAAGGAAATGGTGGGCAAGAGCCTACCCTTCCAGTCCTCCAAGGAAACTGAAAATAAACTCTGTGATGTGCATGATCAGATCAGATCTGAGCTGAGCTGATTAAGAAAAAAATCAAGAAAGCAACATTTCTGCCTCAGATAAAGACAATCTTAACTTGGCATTAGATGGTCCCCCCCTGTACCTGCTCTGCTCACTGGTCCTCTGGGGGAACTCAGAGGATGTAGATGAACTTTCAGTACACTGATGGGCCTACTCACTCACTGCTTTTACTTAGCTATATGAGGGAATTGCAAAAAGGGTGTTGGGCGACAGTGTTCCTCTGAGCGCTTATTTGTCCTCATGTTTTGTATCTCCCACTATTTGTGCATTTCTAGGGCTTGTGGTGCGGAGAAGGCAGTGGCACCCCACTCCAGTACTCTTGCCTGGAAAATCCCATGGACGGACGAGCCTGGTGGGCTGCAGTCCATGGGGTCGGGAAGAGTCGGACACGACTGAGCGACTTCACTTTCACTTTTCACTTTCATGCATTGGAGAAGTCAATGGCAACCCACTCCAGGGTTCCTGCGTGGAGAATCCCAGGGACGGGGGAGCCTGGTGGGCTGCCATCTATGGGGTCGCACAGAGTCGGACACGACTGAAGTGACTTAGCAGCAGCAGCAGCAGGGCTTGCAGTGACAGTGATATCAAGTAGCACTAAACCGTCTCTCCAGTTCTTTATTTTGGACGAGATGCTAAGGAACAGCCCCAGCAGTGGCAGAGGTTGACCAGGTTGCCCTTCTGGCTTGCAAACTCTCAGAATCTGCAAACTGACTGGAAGCACCTGAAATTTCTATGTGCTTTTTGCGGATTCCCAGAATGGCTGATATGACATTTCCAGAACATACCAATTGTGGGTGAGGCTGGGCAGCAACCAAACCAACCAGATGCTCTTCCACAGCCAGTGTGAGGGTTAGATGTACACTCATTCTATTTGGAAAAACTCTCAGTCGGTATCCGAGGATGAACATAGGCATTGCTGTGTCCCAGTGGTTCTTCTGGCAGAGGAATAAAGAATACAGCAGAAATGCACACACATGTTCCCAGAAGACATTTACAGGAAGGTACATAGCAGCATTATTCTTAAATTTTCCAAAGGTATAAACTACCCAAACCCTCCTAACAGTAGAATGTGTGAACCAGTTCTAGCATATTTCAGCAAGTGTATGCTCTAGTTTCATAGGGAAGAAGGATCCTTAAAGTATACAGTTATATGAGTGAGTTTCACAAAATGTAGAGCAAATGAAGTTAACACAAAAGGAATTATTATTTCCTTTATTTGCAAGCAATTGACAATGGTGACCCCCTGGTGCCTAATGCGAAAGAGGTCTGAAGGAACTTTGGGGTGCTGGGTTCGAGTCATGTATTTTGAGTTTTGTCTTTATTTTTTAATCTAGGGGGTGACTACATAGTTTTCAGAAATTCATTGAACTAATCAATGTTATGAAAGATTTTTTGATGTGTTTATAATACTTCAATTTAAACATTTTTTAAAAGTATGTTTCGAAGATACTTTGAAAATCTCAGCAGTGACATGTTTGTTTCAGGTATAGTGCACTTTTGAGGAATTCTCACACATACAGAAAATGACAACTCAATAGTACGGTGGCAGACATTACACCAGCGGCTCACTCCCTCCTCCATCCCCTCTTCTACCTTAATAAGAGGAGTCTAACTATGGTTTTTCCAGTGGTCATGTATGGATGTGAGAGTTGGACTGTGAAGAAAGCTGAGCGCCGAAGAATTGATGCTTTTGAACTGTGGTGTTGGAGAAGACTCTTGAGAGTCCCTTGGACTGCAAGGAGATCCAACCAGTCCATTCTGAAGGAGAGCAGCCCTGGGATTTCTTTGGAGGGAATGATGCTGAAGCTGAAACTCCAGTACTTTGGCCACCTGATGCGAAGAGTTGACTCATTGGAAAAGACTCTGATGCTGGGAGGGATTGGGGGCAGGAGGAGAAGGGGACGACAGAGGATGAGATGGCTGGATGGCATCACTGACTCAATGGACATGAATCTGAGTGAACTCCGGGGGTCGGTGATGGACAGGGAGGCCTGGCGTGCTGCGATTCATGGGGTCGCAAAGAGTCGGACACGACTGAGCTACTGAACTGAACTGAACTGAATTGTATTTTAGGTCAGCAATGTGCTCATCTGAAATAAGTACTGGCACATAATTAAGTTTATTAAAGACTGTAACCAGACTGTTTATGAAGTCAAGAGCAAATAATTTGTTTGATATGCTCAAATATGAGTAGACACACACTCTGCAAAAGGTACATTTGTAATTTCATTCTACTTTATGATACAAAAGTAATTAAAGGAAATAAATGAGGACTGGAAATAATTAAGATCCAGATACCAGAAGACAGAGCCCATGCATTTTCAAATACTTAAAAATTTACCTTCTTTCTTCTGTCAAGGGCTGAAGATTCTAGAGTTGTTGGAATCACAGGTATATTTAAAATATTTTTAAAAGTAAGTGTAGAACTAAAAGCATGGTCACAGAATTACAGATTNTATCAAACATGTCCTGGCAGATTATTAAAGGAAATTATTGGAAATATTAGAAATAAAAAATACAGAAATTAAAACTAAAAACTCATTTAATGAGCTATCAAAGGTTAGAGATAGGTGAAAAAAAACATAGAAATGGAAGTTAGAGCTGACATATTTTCCCAACCCAGCTATACCAAGAAATGGAATACTCAATTAGGGAGGTTAACATAAAAAAAAAAAAAAACAANACAAAAAAAAGAAATAAATAGATAAATAAATAAAAAGGTTAAATAATATGAAACAAGATGAAATCTGATAACCTTCTAATTTTATTTCAAGGAGAAAGTGAAGAGAATGGAGGAGAGAAAACATTGAAGTGATTACAGCCAAATATTTCTTAGATTTGATAAAATCTATGAATTCTCAGCTTTAGGAAACAAGATGAAAACCATGGTGTGTGGAGAAATTAAAAATTCACATACAGCTATATTGAGATGCAGGGAAAACAAAGGGAAAGAATGGAAAAGAACTGTTTTTACCCCAAAAGAACAACCAGCAACAGTAAAAATGAAAGGAACTGAAATAACACCTTAATGTGTCAGAATTCAAAAGAAGATCAGTATAGAGTCATATACTTCAACGTGTACTCAAATAACAGTAAAAATAAAGATGTTTTCTCAGAAACAAACAGGCAATTAAAGGGAGCATGATCTCAGAAGGAATGTTCAGCAAATACTGATAAGCGTACATGTAGGCAGATATTCACTAGCAAAAAAAACACATGTTTCCCAGGCTTACCTGGTGGCTCAGTGGTAAAGAATCCACCTGCCAATGCAGGGGACACTGGTTCGATCCTCGGTCTTGGAAGATCCCACGTGCCTTGGAGCAACTATGCCCGTAAACCACAAACACTGAGCCAGTGCTCTACAGCCCACGGGCTGTAATTCCCGGAGGCCCACATGCTCAGAGCCTGTGGTCTGCAGTCGGAGCAGCCACTTCAGTGGGAAAAATGGTAGAATGTATGAATTCCAAAATAGTGCAATGATAAAACTTACAAAATAATAACAATAGTGAGTAAATCTGAAAAAAGGAGAAAGGAAGCATGGAACTGCTATCAACTAAAAACAGGGCACAACGTGAGAGTGTGAGTTAAGTTTTGTTTGGGGCAAAATGAGGACTGCAGCCTGGGAGACAGCACCTCAGACAGCTCTGAGAAACCGTTCCAAAGAGGCAGTGGGGAAGGTCAACGGATATGATGTTGGTGAAGGGGGAGTTTAGTGTAATCAAGCGCTTGTTTTACAAAAGGTTTTCTGCTAGTCACAAGGAGCTGATGTCACCATGAAGGGATTTAGTGCTTTTTAGATATGAGGAGATGCAAAGATTGGGATCATGAAATCAGTTCCTAAAAATATCTATTTAAAGACTTATTCCAGTAGTTTCCTTGGAGCACAGAGTGCCTCATTCTCCACACTCAACTTCCCTCAGGGCTTGTCAAAGGTCAACAGCTGCTGCAGTATAGGGTTCAGTCTCCACAGAGGCAGATGGCAAATGCCCTTGGCAAGTGCCAATTTGTAGTTAACACTATCAAGACAAATAGCCAAATATATATATATATATAAACTTGCTGTTATTGGTTAGGTGCTAAGTCATTTCCAACTTTTGAGGTCAGAGGAGCATGGTGGTCTACAGTTCATGGAGTCTCAAAGAGTCAGACACAATTGAACGACTAGCACTTTCATTTCTTCACAGTGGAGGTTTGGAGATTGATTAAAAGGATAGGTAGGAGGAAAAAAAAAGAATAGGTAGGATTTGAATCACTACAGACCATGACTGCGACCATGAAATTAAAAGACACTCTTCGGAAGGATATGAGAGCTGGACCATAAAGAAAGCTGAGCACCGAAGAATTGATGCTTTTGAACTGTGGTGTTGGAGAAGACTCTTGAGAGTCCCTTGGACTGCAAGGAGATCCAGCCAGTCCATCCTAAAGGAAATCAGTCCTGGATGTTCACTGGAAGGACTGATGCTGAAGATGAAACTCCAATATTATGGCCACCTGATGCAAAGAGCCAACTCATTGGAAAAGACCCCGATGCTGGGAAATATTGAAGGCAAAAGGAGCAGGGGGAGGCAGAGGATGAGATGGTTATACGGCATCACCGACTCTGTGGACATGAATTTAAGCAAGCTCAGGAGACAGCTCCACTGCCTGACAGAGGGAGCGGCGTGTTGCAGTCCGTGCGGTCACAGGGCACGACTGAGCAACTGAACGACAGCAGGCTTTCTATTGCTTGTAGAGCTGCACTTCTGCTTCTGTAAAGGCTCAGTTCATAAAATGGATGGAAGGGAAGTAAGAGCCAGATGACAGGAATGGGCTAGGTGACAGGTAAATGAGAGCTCGTAAAGCTATTCTATTTTTGTGTACATTCGAAACATTCTTTAAGGAAATATTGAACAATTGCTCCTTATAAATTGGGGGGAATAGGTAATACATTCAAATGGCACAAAATCCAAGTTACAAGAGGGAAAAAGAGGGAAAAGAGAATTGCTTTCTCATTCAGTCACCTCTCTGCAGGCAGCCACTCTTACCAGTGTCTTATGTGTCCTTCAAAGATGAAGCTGCATACCTGTGACTGGGGTTCTGAGCCCAGTCACACTTCAGACTGGACTTAAACCCACAATCTCCCAGCTGAAGCAGCGCGCCTGGTCTCAGGAACCTCAGATTCTTCATATCTAAGCACCGGAGGCATTCAGCAAGAGACAAAGTGATAAGTAGATGTTAATAGAGGACCCTTGTGAAGGATACAAGCAGAGGCAAGAGGGCTTTCTCCTGAGAACTAAGTGGGGTAGCAGGTTTCTTTAGGGAGATATACGTGCCATCAGAGTGTGGTCCACCTTCCATGACAAGAGCAGTCCCGGAATCTGGCGGGGTTAGTTTTATGGGCTGGGTAACTTCATAGGCTAACAAGTGGGAGGATTATTCCAGTTATTTGGGGGAAGGGATGAGGATTTCCAGGAATTGTGCCCCCACCCACGTTTGGCCTTTTATGACCTCGGAGCTCACGGGGGAGCTCTGAGGGTGTGTCGTTTATCTGATGTATTCCAATGAGCGGATAATGAGGCTCCATGGCTACTGGAAGTCGAGTCTTCCACCATCTTGGGCCCAGTTGTTTTTTTGTTTTTGTTTTTAATTTTTTTCCTTTGGCTGCATCAGGTCTTAGTTGTGGCATGAAGCAACTTTGCTGTGTCCTGTGGGCTATTTCTTCATGGAGCAAACTGCCACCGCGGCATGTGCACTTCTGTGGCTGCAGCATGTGGGCTCTCTAGTTGTGGCGTGCAGGCTTAGTTGCTCTGCAGCACGTGGGATCTCAGTTCCCCAACTGGGGATCGAACCAGTGTCCCCTGCATTACAAGTGAGATTCTCAATCACGGGACCACCAAAGAAGTACCCTCTAGTTGGTTCTAACCAGTTTTTGTTTTATCATCTATGTCCTTCTTTCAAGGCTGTACTCTGTTACCTTCCCTCCTATATACTATATAATATATAGAAATCGTGTACAAAGACATTATTTTTTCAAACACAAGAAGGATGTGATACAATGTTTCTTATCTTGCTCCTTTTGCGGCAACATGTCTTGGCACTTTTCTTAGTCTCAGCTTCTCAGTTTTCTGTTTTCTGTTTGAACGATTATTTGTATTATGAATCCTACACTGATGGCACTTCAGTTCAGTCGCTCAATCGAGTCCAACTCTTTGTGACGCCATGAATCGCAGCACGCCAGGCCTCCCTGTCCATCACCAACTCCCAGAGTTCACTCAGACTCAGGTCCATCAAGTCCGTGATGCCATCCAGCCATCTCATCCTCTGTCATCCCCTTTCCTCCTACCCCCAATTCCCTCCGGCATCAGAGTCTTTTCCAATGAGTCAACTCTTTGCATGAGGTGGCCACAGTGCTAGAGTTTCAGCTTTAGCATCATTCCTTCCAAAGAAATCCCAGGGCTGATCACCTTCAGAATGGACTGGTTGGATCTCCTTGCAGTCCAAGGGACTCTCAAGAGTCTTCTCCAACACCACAGTTCAAAAGCATAATTCTTCAGCGCTCAGCCTTCTTCACAGTCCAACTCTCACATCCATACATGATCACTGGAAAAACCATAGCCTTGACTAGACAGACCTTAGTTGACAAAGTAATGTCTCTGCTTTTGAATATGCTGTCTAAGTTGGTCATAACTTTCCCTTCCAAGGAGTAAGCGTCTTTTAATTTCATGGCTGCAATCACCATCTGCAGTGATTTTGGAGCCAAAAAAAATAAAGTCTGACACTGTTTGACTGTTTCCCCATCTATTCCCCATGAAGTGATGGGACCGGATGCCGTGATCTTAGTTTTCTGAATGTTGAGCTTTAAGCCAACTTTTTCACTCTCCTCTTTCACTTTCATCAAGAGGCTTTTTAGCTCCTCTTCACTTTCTGCCATGAGGGTGGTGTCATCTGCATATCTGAGGTTATTGATATTTCTCCTGGCAAGCTTGATTCCAGCTTGTGCTTCTTCCAGCCCAGCGTTTCTCATTATATACTCTGCATATAAGTTAAATAAGCAGGGTGACAATNTCCTTTGCTTTTCGCTTCTCTTCTTTTCACAGCTATTTGTAAGGCCTCCCCAGACAGCCATTTTGCTTTTTTGCATTTCTTTTCCATGGGGATGGTCTTGATCCCTGTGTCTCCTGTACAATGTCGCGAACCTCATTCCATAGTTCATCAGGCACTCTATCTATCAGATCTAGGCCCTTAAATCTATTTCTCACTTCCACTGTATAATCATAAGGGATTTGATTTAGGTCATGCCTGAATGGTCTAGCGGTTTTCCCTACTTTCTTCAATTTATGTCTGAATTTGGCAATAAGGAGTTCATGATCTGAGCCACAGTCAGCTCCNTTTTTGTTAACTGTATAGAGCTTCTCCATCTTTGGCTGCAAAGAATATAATCAATCTGATTTCGGTGTTGACCATCTGGTGATGTCCATGTGTAGAGTCTTCTCTTGTGTGGTTGGAAGAGGGTGTTTGCTATGACCAGTGCATTTTCTTGGCAAAACTCGATTAGTCTTTGCCCTGCTTCATTCCGTATTCCAAGATCAAATTTGCCTGTTACTCCAGGTGTTTCTTGACTTCCTACTTTTGCATTCCAGTCCCCTATAATGAAAAGGATATCTTTTTTGGGTGTTAGTTCTAAAAGGTCTTGTAATTCTTCATAGAACCGTTCAACTTCAGCTTCTTCAGGTTACTAGTTGGGGCATAGACTTGGATTACTGTGATATTGAATGGTTTGCCTTGGAAATGAACAGAGATCATTCTTTTGTTTTTGAGATTGCATCCAAGTACTGCATTTCAGACTCTTTTGCTGACCATGATGGCTACTCCATTTCTTCTAAGGGATTCCTACCCGCAGTAGTAGATATAATGGTCATCTGAGTTAAATTCACCCATCCCAGGCCATTTTAGTTCTCTGATTCCTAGAATGTTGACGTTCACTCTTTCCATCTCCTGTTTGACCACTTCCAATTTGCCTTGATTCATGGACCTGACATTCCAGGTTCCTATGCAAGGTTCTTTACAGCATTGGACCTTGCTTCTATCGCCAGTTACATCCACAGCTGGGTATTGTTTTTGCTTTGGCTCATCCCTTCATTCTTTTTGTAGTTATTTCTCCACTGACCTCCAGTAGCATATTGGGCACCTACTGACCTGGGGAGTTCCTCTTTCAGTATCTTATCATTTTGCCTTTTCATACTGTTCATGGGGTTCTCAAGGCAAGAATACTGAAGTAGCTTGCCATTCCCTTCTCCAGTGGACCACATTCTGTCGGACCTCTCCACCATGACCCGTCCGTCTTGGGTTGCCCCGCAGGCATGGCTTAGTTTCATTGAGTTAGACAAGGCTGTGGTCCTAGTGTGATTAAATTTGACTAGTTTTCTGTGATTATGGTTTCAGTGTGTCTGGCCTCTGGTGCCCTCTTTCAACGCCTACTGTCTTACTTGGGTTTCTCTTACCTTGGACTTGGGGTATCTCTTCATGGCTTCTCCAGCAAAGTGCAGCCACTGCTCCTTACCTTGGAGGAGGGGTCTCTGATGCCATACACTGGTGGCACTTACGTTGCTTTTAATCTTTTGCTAGTACAACTAATGCTGCAGTTGCCATCCTTGTAAGTTTTTTAAACATCTAAACACAGCTCTATATATCACCTCCCACTGGATTAAAGTAGGTTATTTCTAGGGATCCCTCTAGATAATGCAGAGTTCTAGATAATGTTGTAAGGCCCATGGGGTCTTAGTTCCCTGGCCAGGAATCGAACTCATGCCCCCTGCATTGGAAGCGTGGAGTCTTAATCACTGGACTGCCAGGGAAATCCCAAGATTTTTCTGAGAGGCCAATTTCACAGCAACAACAACAACAACAAATCAGAAACAGAACAAACTATGTGCTTGAATTAAAGACCAAAGAAGACAATGCACATAATTTCTTTGAATACTCAGCTCTGGTGTTTAGAGAAAATAAAAATTTGCATTTAGAATACTGTATACGCAACTATAGGTTTGGCTTATAAAGCAAGAACACTGGACCCCAGGTAAATAGGCCTGGGTCAGAGTCCTGGTTCTGCCACATGGTGAACTGATATTGGCCTGCACTGCCTCTGTTTTTTTCTCCAATGCCTGTTAGAGAATTTAAGGGGCACTTGGCAAATTCAATCCCCAGCCCAGGGTTTACCCTTTGGACATACACAATGCTCCTATTATAGCCTCATCCCATTGGTGTCAAGAATATTTTCTATCACCAGAAATCCCCTGGGTCACATAGGCTGGATTCAAATAGCTTCTGGAATTTACATCTTATCTTTGTGATTTCCTGCTTGCATAATATTGATTTTTTCTGAGTTTCAGTTTCTTCTTTGGTGAAATGAAATGCTTTCATGGAATGTTCAAAACAAATTGTAAACCTGACCCCGTTTCCTCTCCACTGCTGTCACTTTAGTCCAGATATAGGCAGAGTGTGCCTGTATCTAGTTGAGAAGAGCTTTACATTTTTAAAGGATTAAGAAAGAAGACGAAGAATCCGGGATGATGATCATACGTAACCCACACAGAAAGCGTGTTGACCCCTGCTCTAGTCCAGGCCGTGTTTGCTTGGATTAGTGTGGTTGCCTCCTGACTGTTCTCCCTTCTCTCCTTTTTCATCTTAGTTTCTTCTTCCACCCAACTCCAATCCATGTCTACACTGCAGCCAGAATGACCCGTTTCAGACACAAACCAGAGCTTGTGTCCCCCTTACTTGAAGCCTCCAAATGGCTTCCCAATGTACAGAGTATAAAATCCAGAATCTTGCTGCCACCTCGGCTCCTGCTAGTCTCGCCCTAGTTGTTGAAGCTCCAGTCTATTTTCTCTGTACCCACACCCCTGTCCCCACCCCATGCCTTTCCACTTTGCATCCTCTCTCCTGTTCTGCAACTCTTTTTTCCCCCTTAGATTTCACTATCTTGGCAGCTCAAATTGCAGCTCTTTAAAGAGGCCAGCCCCAAGCACCGTATGTAATCTAGCACTCTTCTCAGGCTAATCTGCTTCATTGCTTTTCTTGTCCGTTTCTCCTCACTAGAATGTAGACTCCAGGAGCGCTGGAATCTTCTCATCTAGCTCGCCTTTTTGAATCCCAGTCTATTTGGTGGGTGCTCAATAAAATATGTTGAATGAACGAATGATCAGATATGGAGAAGGTTATAAGAGCATTAAGCGTAAGTGTTAGTCGCTCAGCCGTGCCCAACTCTTTGCAACCCCATGGACCCCACTAGGCTTCTCTGTCCATGAGATTTTCCAGGCAAGGATACTGGAGTGGCTTGCCATTTCCTTCTCCAGGGGATCTTCCCAACCCAGGGATCGAACCTGTGTCTACTGCACTGCGGGCAGATTCTTTACCAACTGAGCTACAAGGGAAGCCCTTATAAGAGCCTTAGTGAGCATTAAAGTACAGGGGCACGCCTTGGAGTGTTTTTAAAAATTTCCCAAGGGTTGTGGTAAAGTTTCGATAAGATATATAAAACACTTAGCATCTAGCCACAAACACCTGGGCTCAAGGGCAGTCTGCCTTTGCCCCTTCTCTATTTCAAATGCAAATAAATCTGGGAGTTGCAAGACATCCGTGGGTAGGTGTGTGTGAGAGAGACATAGAAAGGAGAGATTCAGCTGAGATAACCCCGGGGCCATACTAGTTACTAAAATACTGAAATATTTCCATAAGTAACCTCTGATCACTCCTGTCTCCCCAGGATCTCACTATGATCTGGCAATTAGAGTTAGTGCCTGACAACATCCAGGTCATCGGCCTAGCTTCTAGGTCATTAAATGTTTTGAAAATCACCTGCTTATTGAAAATTTATAACTGGCAGGAGTAAGTGACTGGAGAAGGTGAGCTCTGACTGGCTGCTGAAAAGAACATTTTTTTACCAAGAGCTGCCTCTGGTAAAGGCAGAGATCTCTGTATCTTGTCATATATAGAAAAGCAAGCTATTATTATTATTAAAACTAGCTCATTTTTTCCCACCAGGAATAGGACACATTGATAATGGTTTTTCTACTTCACAGAGGCAATGGTTTTTCTAGTTCACAGAGGCAATGGTTTTTCTACTTCACGTCAGCTCCGTCAGGTGATACTGAAATGCAAACAGAGATGTCGAAAGCTGTGAGATTCTAGATGAAGAGCTGTGTGGTTTCCCCAGATGTGAGTTTGCAGTAAAAAGGAAGTGTGTGCCAGACTGGCTCCAGGCGGCACTGGGACCCTGCTAAGGCATTTTCAGGAGCCCTGAGTGCAGCCAAGGTTGGTTGACAGAGTCTGTCCAGGGGTCAGCAGGCCTGCACACATTGAGTTTGCCTGTCCACACAGAGAAGAGGAGGGCGTCTCGCAGACCTCTGTCCATGCTAAAGTACACTGACCTGAGTAAGCAGGCAAGTTCAGTTCTTAAATGCTCCATAAGGAAGGGAAGGATAAATGGTCACCTCTTTTGTGTCTGTTTACTCAAGCATCCAATTTTTACTTTAAAAAAAAAAAGTAAGTTTCATGTATTTCTCCAGTTTTACTGAGATATAATTGACATGAAACTTTGATTTAGTTTATGGCATCACCAACTCAATGGACATGAGTTTGAGTAAGCTCCAGAAGTTGGTGATGGACGGGAAGGCCTGGCGTGCTGCAGTCCATGGGGTCGCAAAGAGTCAGACACGACTGAGTGACTTACCTGAACTGAACTGATGGTGTATAACATAATGGAGTACAACATAATATAACAAAATGACCACCACAATAAGTCTAATTAACATCCATCACCTCACATAGTTACGATTTTTTTTTCCAGTGAAGAGAACTTTTAAGGTCTCCTCTCTCATGTATGTGGTAAGTCACTTTAGTCGTGTCTGACTCTTTGCGACCCAGTGGACCCTATGTAGCCTTCCAGGCTCCTCTGTCCGTTTTGATTCTCCAGGCAAGAATACTGGAGTGGGTTGCCATGCCGTGCTCCAGAGGATCTTCCCAACCTGGGGACTGAATTGGGTCTCCTGCATTGCAGGCAGATTGTCTACCATCTGAGCCACCAGGGAAGCCCCTGTCATAGCAACTTTCAAATATATAACACAATATTTTAAACTCCAGTCATAATGCTGTACATTATATCCCCAGGACTTATAACTGGAAGCTTGTACCTTTTGCTCAACTTCACCCATTTCCCCCAATCCTGACTCTCCACCTCTGTTCTGTTTCTGTGAGCTTGGTTTTTTAGATTCCACATATAACTCAGATCATGTGGCATTTGTCCTTCTCTGTCTGACTTATTTAACTTAGCATGATGCCCTCAAGGTCCAGCAAAATCAAAAATATTTTGATGACAAACCATTTAGCTCCTGAAAAACTCACCTGTTTAACAGATGAGTATAGTCCACAAACAAGTGACCATAACATACTCTGCCAATTTCTCTACTAGGAAAAGTGAGAATCAGCTCTGGATAGAGAGCTTTTTCTGTACTTAAGATACTGGTTTTGTTTTTTGAGAAATAAGACTCTGTTTTCAGCAACATGGATGGACCTAGAGATTATCACATTAAGTGAAGCAAGCCAAAGACAAACATGATTTCACTTATATGTGGAATCCAAAAAAAAAAGATAACAAATGAATCCACTCAGAAAACAAAAACATATCCACAGACATAGAAAACGAACCCCTGGCCATCAGAGGGGAAAGGGGGCCCAGTAAACTGGGAGTTTGGGATTAAAACAGACACACCACTACACACGGAGAGGAAACCAACAAGGACCTACTGTATAGCACAGACAGCTACACTCAACAGCTCAAAGCCTATAATGGAAAGGAATTCCTACAGGTGCCTCAGCGCATTTCACCTGGGATGGGACTGGGCCTGCAGGGCACCAGCTTGGTGGCAACTTTGCACACGTCCTAGCAATGTACCACCTTGGTGTGCTTGAGGATAATGTCACCCACCACAGTCATACCCAGTTCCTCCATGATTTCCTTGTCGAGATCCAGCAGCAGGCTCTTCTGGATCCTATTATCCACAAACATCATTGCATAACTGACAGAAGGTCCTGGAGGAATGCCGGCTTCCTTAGAGAACAGGGTCCATTCAGAAAGGACCATAGTAATTGAGATTGTTGTCTCCCTGGCCTTCACGCTGCTCCCTGTGTGGCCTTGGCAAGTGACTTCACCAGTCGGGCCTCTGCGTCCTCATCGGAAGCCTTTAAGTACTGGTGTCTGCCCACTACAGCTGCAGAGTTCACTGCATGTGTGCATGCTAAGTCACTTCAGTTGTGTCCAACTCTTTGCGACCCAATGGACTGTAACCCACAAGACTCCTCTATCCATGGGATTCTCCAGGCAAGATTACTGGAGTGGGTTGCCATGCCCTCCTCCAGGGGAACTTCCCAATCCAGGGATCGAACCCAGGTCTTCTGTGGCTCCTGCACTGCAGGCAGATTCTTTGCTGCTGAGCCACCGGGGAAGCCCCAGAGAGTTCCTTGCTTGACTTAGTTCCCTCTCTCTACCATTAAAGCCCATCTCTAGTGCTGACTTTCTTTCCCTCTGGGCCCACGACTACTCATGCCACTCACATTCACTTCTGGCAGCACCCAAGATATTTGCTATACAGTAAATCCCCTACATCTGAACCTTCATGTTGTGACTTTCAAATATGTGAACATGCCTTGACAACCTGATGGAACTGGAGGCCCAGAGTAAGGACAAAGGAGAAGTAACTGAAGAACGAAAGAGATTCATGAGGCAGGAAATGGCAAGGGGTTTTTCTTTTTTGACAAGGCATTGTTAGTTTTTTTTTAATAGTAGAAGATGTTTACCAGTTTTCACAATCAATAGCCAGACAAAAAAATAAAAGATAATTACAGTTGAACATCATAATGGGAACATGGTTAACTTAACAATATGAAATAACTATACACAATTTGGGAGGTCAAGCAGAGTGACATGGTAAGTGGAAATGCATATACGTACATGTTTTCATTTGCTCAGCCAAGCTATGTCTTTGGATTGGTGCATTTAATCCATTCACATTTAAGGTAATTATTGATATGTATGATCCTATTACCATTTTTTTTTTAATTGTTTGGGGTTTATTTTCAGTAGGCCTTTTCCTTCTCTTGTGTTTCCTGATTAGAGAAGTTCCTTTGGCATTTGTTGTAAAGCTGGTTTGGTGCTGCTAAATTCTCTTAACTTCTGCTTGTCTGGAAAGCTTTTGATTTCTCCATCAAATCTGAAGGAGAGTCTTGCTGGGTAGAGTATTGTTTGTCGTAGGTTTTCCCCCTTCATCACTTTAAATATATCATGCCATTCCCTTCTGGCTTGTAGAGTTTCTGTTGAGAAATCAGCAATGGCAAGTGGGTTTTCTTTTTTTGACAAAGCATTGTTAGTTTTTTTAATAGTTTTTTTTAGATGTTTACCAGTTTTCACAATCAATAGCCAGACCAAAAAAAAAAAAAAAAAGATAATTACAATTGAATGCCATAATGGGAACATGATTAACTTAACAATATGAAATCAGTCAGTTCAGTTCAGTAGCTCAGTCGTGTCTGACTCTGCAACCCCGTGAATCGCAGCACGCCAGGCCTCCCTGTCCATCACCATCTCCCGGAGTTCACTCAGACTCACATCCATCGAGTCAGTGATGCCATCCAGCCATCTCATCCTCTGTCGTCCCCTTCTCCTCCTGCCCCCAATCCCTCCCAGCATCAGAGTCTTTTCCAATGAGTCAACTCTTCGCATCAGGTGGCCAAAGTACTGGAGCTTCAGCTTTAGCATCATTCCTTCCAAAGAAATCCCAGGGCTGATCTCCTTCAGAATGGACTGGTTGGATCTCCTTGCAGTCCAACGGACTCTCAAGAGTCTTCTCCAACACCACAGTTCAACAATATGAAATAACTATACACAATTTGGGAGGTCAAGCAGGAATTCTAAGGGGAGTTCTCTTGTATGTTATTTGTCATCTTTCCTCGTTGCTTTTAATGTTTTATCTCTGTCTTTAATTTTTGTCTGTTTGATTATTGTGTGTCTTGTGTGTTCCTCCTTGGGTTTATCCTGATTGGGACTCTCTTTGTGTCCTGGACTAAGTTGACTATTTCCTTTCCCATGTTAGGGAAGTTTTCAGTTATTATCTCTTCAAATATTTTCTCACGTCCTTTCCTTCTTCTTCTTCTGGGACCCCCTATAATGGGAATGTTGGTACATTTAATGTTGTCCCAGAGATCTGTTAGGCTGTCTTCATTTCTCTTAAAAAATTATTTTTTCTATGTTCTGTGGCAGTGATTTCCACCATTCTATCCCCCGGGTCATTTATTTTCCATTTTTCTGCCTTAGTTATTCTGCTCTGGGTTACTTCTAGTGTATTATTCATCTGTTTTTTCTTTAATTCTTGTAGGTCTTTAGTAAACATTTCTTGCATCATCTCCATTCTTTTCCCAAGATCCTGGATCATCTTCACTATCATTATTCTGAATTCTTTTCCTGGAAGGTTGCCTATCTCCACTTCATTTAGTTGTCTTTCTGCAGTTTTATCTTGTCCCTTCATCTGCTTTTTCATCCTGATTAGCTTTTTTCAGCCTGATTAACTTTTTTTCATCCTGATTAACTGTAATGTGGTTTTCCTAGCTGCTGCAGGATTGTGCTTCTTCTTGCTTCTTCTGTCTGCCCTCTGATGGAGGAGGCTAAGAGTCTTGTGTAAGCTTCCTGATTCAGGGGACTGGCAATGTGAAAAACTGGGTCTTGCTCTGATGGTCAGGGCCTTGCTCAGTAAAGCTTTAATCCAATTATCTGCTGATGGGTGGGGTTTTATTCCCTCCCTGTTAGTTGTTTGGCCTGAGGTGACCCAGTCTTGGGGTCTATGGGCACTATGGTAGGGTTAATGGTGACCTCCAAAAGGGCTTACACCAAGGGGGAACTTCAGAGCGAGGACCCTGTGGTGAGCCCCTGCCATGCACGCCTCCACAGGAGGCCCTCCAGCACTAGCAGGTAGCTTTGGTTCAGTCACCTCCAGGGTCACTGCTCCTTTCCTCTGGCTCTCGGTTTGCACAAGATTTTGTTTGTGTCCTCCAAGACTGTAGTCTCTGTTTCCCTCAGTCCTGTGGAAGTCCTATAATCAAATCCCACCGGCCTTCACAGATTCCCTGGGGATTCCCAGTCCCTCTGTCAGATTTCCAGGCTGGGAAGACTGATGCGGGGCTCAGAACCTTCTTAACAGTGGGAGAACTTCTTTAGTATTATTGATCCCCGGTTTGTGGGTCACCCAGTGGGTATAGGATTTGATTTTATCATGATCGCACCCCTCCTACCCTCTTGCTGCAGCTTCTTCTTTGTCTTTGGAAGTGAGGTATCTTTCTGGTGAGTTCCAGCATCCTCCTGTGGTTGTTCAACAGCTAGCTGTGACTTTGGTGCTCTAGCAGGAGGAGAGGAGTGTGTCCTTCTACTCCACCATCTTGAACAGGAATCCAAGGCTTTTCTGGTTTTGAGTCACAGGACCTGAATGTAGAGTGGTAAATGAAGGTAAATGGCAGGGGCCGTCCATAATGCAATTCAGTGCTACCATGTCATCTATGATGAGAAAAAAGAGTTACTACCCAGATATCGCCAGACTGTTTTTTCATCGGGGTAGATAGACTTGAATCCAGCAAAGAACCAGAACTTGTGCTGTCAATGACAGGCATGAGTGAAATTGCAGCTTGCCCTCCACCTCCTATTGCTGACAACCATTCAGCTTTACCGTCTCCCGCATCATCTTTCTCCTGAGTCCCCTGCATAATGCCAGGAGCCAGAAGGTCTGTCTCCTCAGTGAAATGTGTTGTTTTTCAGTCGCTAAGTCATGTCTGAGCCTATGGACTGCAGCATGCCAGACTCCTTTGTCCTCCATTATCTCCCAGAGTATGCTCAGATTCATGTCTACTGAATTGGTGATGCTATCTAAACATCTCATCCTCTGCCAACCCTTTCTCCTTTTGCCTTCAATCTTTACTAGCATCAGGGTCTCTTCCAGTGAGTCTAGGTGTCCAAAGTACTGGAGCTTCCACTTTAGTATCAGTCCTTCCAATGAATAATCAGGGTTTATTGCCTTTAAGATTGACTGATTTGATCTCCTTGCAGTCCAAGGGGCTCTCAAGAGTCTTATCCAGAACTACAATTTGAAAGCATCAGTTCTTAGGCACTCAGCCTTCTTTATGGTCCAACTCTCACATCCATCCGTACCTGACTACTGGAAAGACCATACTACTACTACTAAGTCACTTCAGTCGTGTCTGACTCTGTGCTACCCCATAGACCACACCCCACCAGGCTCCCCTGTCCCTGGGATTCTCCAGGCAAGAACACTGGAGTGGGTTGCCATTTCCATAGGTTTGACTATATGGACCTTTGTCAGCAAAGTGATGTCTCTGCTTTTTAATACACATTCTAGGTTTGTCATAGCTTTTCTTCCAAGGAGCATCTTTTAATTTTGGGGCTGCAGTCACCATCCACAATGATTTTGCAGTCCAAGAAAAAATAAAATCTGTCACTGCTTCCATTTTTACCCTTCCATCTGCTGTGAAGTGAAGAGACTGGATGCCATGATTTTAGTTTTTTGAATGTTGAGTTTCAAGCCAGTTTTTTTTCACTCTCTTCTTTCACCTTCATCAAGAGACTCTTTAGTTCTTCACTTCCTGCCATTAGAGTGGTATCATCTGCATACTGAGGTTGTTGATATTTCTCCCAGCAATCATGGTTCCAGCTTGTGAGTGAAATGCGGGTTCTTCCAAAAGAACCAGGTAGACAAGGACGCTTGTCCCTCATCCAAGGCTTCAGGCTAAAAAAATGTCTCCTCCAAGAACTCAAAACCTGAAACTTGTGCCACGTGGGGGTTTGAATTCAAATTTATGCTACCCATTCTATGTTGTAGGAATTGCTATGCTGAGAAGTTATTGTAAGGAATATTCCAAGGCCTAGGAGACCTGATACCAGAAGCCTAGGAGACCTGCCGACCCCTCTGTAAAAACATGTCAATAAATTCGATACATTTCCTCTCTAAAGGGAAAAATTAACAAACAGAGGACTAGAACTTGAGATAACCAGTCTGAAAGAGAGTAGAAATTAAATGCCAAATTGCCAACATCTGCTGGATCACGGAAAAAGCAAGAGAGTTCCAGAAACACATCTACTTCTGCTTTATTGAATATGCCAAAGCCTTTGACTGTGTGGATCACAGTAAACTGTGGAAAATTCTGAAAGAGTTGGGAATACCAGACCACCTGACCTGCCTCTTGAGAAACCTATATGCAGGTCAGCAAGCAACAGTTAGAACTGGACATGGAACAACAGACTGATTCCAAAGAGGAAAAGGAGTACGTCAAGGCTATAGATTGTCACCCTGCTTATTTAACTTATATGCAGAGTACATCATGAGAAACGCTGGGCTGGAAGAAGCACAAGCTGGAATCAAGATTGCCGGGAGAAATATCAATAACCTCAGATATGCAG
>SJYQ01018043.1:218313-232139 GCA_006410935.1 Redunca redunca
TGGAAAAGTCTGAAAGAGTTGGGAATACCAGACCACCTGACCTGCCTCTTGAGAAACCTATATGCAGGTCAGCAAGCAACAGTTAGAACTGGACATGGAACAACAGACTGATTCCAAAGAGGAAAAGGAGTACGTCAAGGCTGTATATTGTCACCCTGCTTATTTAACTTATATGCAGAGTACATCATGAGAAACGCTGGGCTGGAAGAAGCACAAGCTGGAATCAAGATTGCCAGGAGAAATCTCAATAACCTCAGATATGCAGATGACACCACCCTCATGGCAGAAAGTGAAGAGGAGCTAAAAAGCCTCTTGATGAAAGTGAAAGAGGAGAGTGAAAAAGTTGGCTTAAAGCTCAACATTCAGAAAATGAAGACCATGGCATCTGGTCCCATCACTTCATGGGAAATAGATTGGGAACCAGTGGAAACAGTGCCAGACTTTATTTTTTTTTGGCTCCAAAATCACTGCAGATGGTGATTGCAGCCATGAAATTAAAAGACGCTTGCTCCTTAGAAGAAAAGTTATGACCAACCTATATAGTATATTCAAAAGCAGAGACATTACTTTGCCAACAAAGGTCCATCTCGTCAAGGCTATGGTTTTTCCAGTGGTCATGTATGGATGTGAGAATTGGACTTTGAAGAAGGCTGAGCACAGAAGAATTGATGCTTTTGAACTGTGGTGTTGGAGAAGACTCTTGGAAGTCCCTTGGATGGCAAGGAGATCCAACCAGTCTGTTCTGAAGATCAGCCCTGGGATTTCTTTCGAAGGAATGATGCTAAACCTGAAACTCCAGCACTGTGGCCACCTCATGCGAAGAGTTGACTCATTGGAAAAGACTCTGATGCTGGGAGGGATTGGGGTCAGGAGGAGAAGGGGACGACCGAGGATGAGATGGCTGGATGGCATCACGGACTCAATGGACGTGAGTCTGGGTGAACTCCAGGAGATGGTGATGGACAGGGAGGCCTGGCGTACTGCGATTCATGGGGTTGCAAAGAGTTGGACTTGACTGAGCGACTGAACGGAACTGAACTGTTTGTCTTTTCTGAAATTGGCGTCCCAATATTTTAAAATTAATTTTTAAAGCTGTTTATAAACATCTTCACCTTTTGCTTCTCTATGTCTCTCAATTACTTTTTTAGTGATTTTACACAATAAAAAAATTTTATGTAATCTTTCACATTTTAAAATTCTATGATTAAGTTTAGAAAGTATTGCTTTTATTGCTTCTTACATGTCTTCTAACTTTAAGATGCCTTTCAACATGGAGAACTGTGAAGTTCTGTATTAACAAGGAGGATGTATTTAGGATATGTGTGGTCATGGGCTGGTGTTGATATGGCTTGGGAGGTAGAGGCTGGTCTGAATTTAAAAGGACTGCAGTTTGAATCCAGGAGTATCCGGTGCCTGAACCACCTTTATTAATGGAATTATAAAATATAAATATCAGAAGCCTTTAAAGGTAATAAATCTTGGAGTTTTGCTTTTTAAATTCAACATACAAGTTTTCAGCCTACTTAAAAGGCAGAATTAATTAGGAAAGAGGTTTTCAACACAAGACGAAGTATTCAACTTTTCAGTTACCAAATGTTACCTTAAAACAGCCTTTATAATTTTGTCCATGAGCATTAGTAGTAAAGAGGCAGGTTTTTAAAACCGGAATTTGTACCATACACAAAAACTGGACTCAGTGATGCAGAGTGATATACACCTTTATCCTTCAAAACTCTGGAGACGTAATTTGGATGCATGGCCCGCCATTATTACTGCTGCTCATGTGAACACTGTCAATCTTGCTGAAATGCTGTCAATGCTTTGCAGGACATTTGTGTTGGGAGCTAAGAGCTGTGTTTTCCACTGGCTACATGTGACTACTTAAATTAAAAAAATAAAATCTTTTTGCCATGCTGTATATTAGTTGCAGCATGTGGGATCCAGTTCCTTGACCAGGGATCAACCCAGGCCCACTGCATTCTGAGTGTCATAGCCACTGGACCACTGGGGAGATTCTGTGACTAGTTACATTTTTAAATTTAAGACATTTACATTGCAGTTCCTCAAGGGACACTCGCCTCAAGCGCTCAAGTGCTACCAGTAGCAGGCAGCCTGCACACTGACGTAGCAGACCTGGAACAAGTCCGATCTGCTCCACTGGACAGCGTTGCCTTGCCTTCCCCAATTCTCAGGTGTCTTCTGGGCTGCTTCTCCACCTCCACCGTCTCACCAAGCCCTCACTTCCAACTGTATTATTTCAAGTATACTCTTGCTCTCCCTGCACTCCTCACTGTCCTGAAAACAGGGGCAGTGTATTTACAGAACAGGGACGATGTATTTTCTCAACACTTACTACTTAAGCACTCCCTCGTCATTTGTCAAAGTCGCTGTCGTGTCCTACTATCTGTGACCCCATGGACTGTAGCTGCCAGGTTCCTTTGTCCATGGAATTTTCCAGGCAGGAGTCCTTGCGTGGAGAGCTGTTCCCTTCTCCAGGGGATCTTCCCAACCCAGGGATTGAACCCAGGTCTCCCGCATTGCAGGTGGATTCAACATCTGAGCCACCAGGGAAGTCTATCAAGCACTCCCTTAGCGTCATGCAAAAGGAGTGAGGCACACAAACTACAAGATTCCAGCAGACAGGACTGCCTTCACCTGCTGGCACACCCAAACATCCCGCCTCTCAGTCCCAAACTGTCCTCCAGCTGATGCTGAGACAGGAGAGCCACACGCAGACACATCACCGACTGTTCAGGGCCTGCACTATTTAGGCCCTTTTTTCACCCAGGGGGAATTTCGTCCAACAACTTGAGGGCAGTAGCCCCATGTGTTTCTTCAATATTTCTCAGTGTTTAGATATTTAATAACGATTGATTTTATATACTAAACTATACCAGCACTGGGAATGACCTTTGGCCCAGAACTTTCTCCAGGAGAAATCTGAACTAAGTACCAGGAAATTCTTGTTGGTGTTCTTATAAGTGCAATAGGCAAACTTACAGAGGAGTGTCTTTTAAAAATGCATGCTTGAATTTTTAATGAAGTCTCATGCTACTTTAAAATGCTTCCTGGAAAAATATAATAAAGCAAGTATGACAAACATGTTAAATGTAGGTGATGAACATACAGGTGTGACCAATGCATTAGCCTTTTAGCTCTTCTGGGCTTAGATTTAATAAAAAGCTGAAAGAATGTCACACAACCGCAGCCTGTGTTTCAATGGTTCAGGTATTTCTTTAGTTCACCCTTTTCTTGCTAAATGGTATTCCACTCTGTGGCTGTATCAGATCTTCAACCCACCTGCTGGTGGGCATTCAGACTGTTTCCTGTTTGGGGCTATTATGAATAATGCTGTAATTATTCATACACAAGTCTTTGTGTGGGCTTCAATGTGTGGGTTTGAGAGAGAAGCATAAAAGTCATTTTTATTTTATACACATAAAATAGTCATTTTATCCAGCTTGTGTTTATGCCGCACTCAGTAATGCTGTTTTTTAAGACTCAAGTTTAATAAATTTTTATAAAACCAAAATGACTAGAACTTTTCAGAAAAGCTTTTCGGGTTCATTTAGCTTTCCAGTGAGGTGAGGCTTTGACAACATGACATCTTTATTTCAAAGTGTCTGAACTCTGCTTTTGCAAACAGTACAAGTCTAGCGATGTTTCAGACGATCCAAGAGCTTGTGAGGCCTGCTGCTCCCTGGACAGCAAGCTGCGGTCCAGGACTGTAAAGAACCAGCCCAGCAGAAGGCGCGGACCAGGCTGTGTGTCTGTGACACAGCACCGAGGCTGCCTGTACCCACCATCCCGATACGAGTTACTGTTTTCCTCTGCTTCTACTTGCCTTACTGCCTGCCATTCATTAGTGCCAGGGGCTTTACACGGTGTAAAATTCTCCAGTGGGAACACCATGGCGACGGTGGCGGGGCCCTGCTCCTGCCCCACAGCACACACGCCTAGATTCCAGCTGGTATCTAGGTCTGTTTTCTATTCCATTGCTTGGTGCCAACCATGTAACCGCCTCTTTTACGAACTAAGTCTACAGGCTTCAAAAAGTCATCAGTTTGCGTTGTTCTCATAGTCTGATACCAGTGCCAGTGAGTAGGCTACCAAATCCTTGCACTGATTTCTATGAAGCAAGCTAATAACAGCTAACATGTACTGGGGTATAGTGTATGTCAGATACCAACAGGCTCTAAATTATTAATAATTTTCTCATTCAACTTTCAGTATCTATCATTATCCACATCTTACAACTGAGAATGCTGATGAGTCTCAAAGAAGTGAAGTTGCCCAAGGATGAAGAATACTTCCTCAAATATTCCTTTAATTGAGGTATAACTGACATTTACTTCAAATAATGGTGACTTAGAATCCACGTCATTTCAGAAATTGAAAATAATTTATAAAAATAAGAAAATTGGATTTTTGCCTTGGAAGCTGACATAAAACGGCCTTGACTTTCTAAACCCAACTTTGTTCTTTTCCCATCCTTATCCTTGGATCATGAATTCAGGTGGAGTCAACAAGTACTTCAAAGAAAAATCACCAAACTGTGAAGAAAACAGGCGTATTTCCCCTCTGAAAATTGAGAGCCACAATATTTAGTTATTAAAGTATTTTCCGTGCAACTAGTCTCAGAGCAAGTGATATCACTCGTGGCTCAGCAAGTGGCAGGCCCCCTCCTTGCAAATCCCCACAGAACGCCTGCTGCTGAGCAGGCAACCAGATGTCTGGACCTGACGCCCCATGTGAGGACACTGCAAAGTACTCCCTGCTTCACATCCAGCTGAGGAGGGAAAAGTCTGAATTTGGGAGTGACGAAGTGCTTTACGAACACATACTCCACATATACATTCCACAAGAATCCAAGAAAAAGGCATGGTGCTTATCCATCGCAAGGCTGTGTGCTCCACAACACCCAGTGGTTACCCTCAGGATGACAGAGGAGCCGCTTTTCTCAGAAACCACTTTCCTGTCTCCTAGGCTAAGCACAATGATGCCAAGGCTCTACATCTTCTCTCTAAGAATTTCAAACAGTGATATACGTCTGCTTTAATTCTTCCTTTTGCATTTAGGTAAGACTGTTTCCCATACTAGTTCTACATGTTCTAGAAGAGCTTAAAAAACTACAAACACATTGATATTAAAACATGAAATGTTAGGAATCAAAATAACCCAAGGGCCAAAGACCATGCTATGAGGCAGTCAGCAGTATCGCTTGATGCCCATCACCCCACCTCGTCCTTCCCAGAGGCAAGTGAAGGCAGCCACGGGCAGCTACTGCAAGGCCTCTCCAAGCTTGTACAGGTCATCACTGGCCAACAGGCAAGCTTGAAATAGCAACCTAAACCAAGACGAAGCACTGGGTTGTTCTATCCAAAGGACGACCAAGTATCTTCCGCAACAGAATTTCAGTGCGAGTCAGCCTCAGACTCTGAGCCAGGGGCGCTGTGCTGGGGATGTGACATGATTCCCCAGAAGCAGTGATATGTGGAGGTTAATACTGAAAGCTGCGCTTGGTCTGGATGTCATCAAGAATCTGCTGTAGCTCTTCATCTTCAAACCGCCCCTCCAGGCTACAAGAAGAAAACCAAGAGTGAGTGTCCCAGCAACTGACAGTGCTCCCACTCTCTTCTTTCATAGGTGCGGATCTTGGAGGACTGCTGGCTCACCCCTCTGCTCACCCCTAAACACTAACACCTTTACGTTTCAACTCAATTTCCTTCCTTTCCTTTGAAAACATCAAGAATTTCAAATACATAAAAAGGTATAGAAGAATGATCCCTAGTTGACTCATTAATAAATATTGACAGATACAAATCAATGGTTCTGTGTGTGCTCTGCTACTCCAAAACCTTCTCTTCCTTCCCTAGGAGTAACAATCACCCTAAACTTGGCATTCGTTACCCCTACATATATTTTTATACTTACTACTGTATACATAAATGTACCTATAAGCAATACATAGCACTGTTTTTAAACTATAAGAAACAGCACTGTATGTATCCTTCTGCAGTTTTTTCACTCAACGTTCATTCTGGCATATGTTGACATTATCTCACATTGTTCTAGTTCACTTATTTTTTTCACTGCTTTATAATAAACATTGCATGACTGAACAAAGATTTATTCATCCAGTCTTGCAGACTGAAGACTGTTGGCAAGTTTCCACTAATAATGCAGCAATGCACACTGGAATACCTGTCTCCTTTTAAACTATGTTTGAACTGCTTTTAGGACACATACCCAGGAATGAATTTGGGGGTCATGGGGTGTATTTAACTTTACTAGATGTAGTCAAATTATTCTCCAAACTGACTGTATAAATCTGTACTTCTATCATCAGTAGATCAGAGTTTCAGCTGTTTCACATTTTAGCCAACAACTGGTATACTATAAAAACATTGGTCTCACTACAAAAGCACTCAATTCTCCTGGGCTGGCCAAAAAGTTCGGTTTTTTCCTTAAGATGGCTCTATTAGCACTTAGTTGTCTTTAATTTCATTCAAAACAATTTTGTTAGATTATATTGTGACAGCTGTCATATCAGCATGCATTAAAAAAACACTTATTAGAATTGGTGAATTTTTGTATAGCCATTTCAATACGGAAGACAGAAGAAAAAAAGCAACATTTTTGGCCTATTCTGGTTTATTTCAAGAAAGGTAAAAACACACCTGAAGTGCAAAAAAAGATTTATGCAGTGTATGGAGAAGGTGCTGTGACTGACTGAAAATGTCAAAAGCGGTTTGTGAACTTTTGTGTTGGAGATTTCTTGCTGGACGATATCCCACAGTCAGACAGAACAGCTGAAGTTGATAGCAATGAAATCAACATAATAACTGAGAAAACAATCAATGCTATACCACACAGGAGATAGATAGCCAACGTACTCAAAATATCTGAATCAAGCATTGAAAATCATTTGCACCAGCCTGGTTATGTTAATTGCTTTGATGTCTGGGTTCTACATAAGTTATGCAAAAAATACCAAACCAAACCCTTCTTGACCATATTTCCTATGCAATTCTCTACATGAATATAACTAAAACATTTAATTTTAAAAACAAAGTTTGAAAGGCGATGAAAGTGAATACTGTACAATAATGCAGAATGGAAGAGATCCCGGGGCAAGCAAAATGAATCACCACTAACACACCAAAGGCCAGTCTTCATCCAAAGAAGGTGATGTGTACATGGTGGCATCGGAAAGGAGTCCTTTATTATGAGCTCTTTCTGGAAAAGATCCCAATTAGATCAACTGAACGCAGTACTTGACAAAAAGTGTCAGGAATTAGTCAACAGAAAATGCAGAGTCTTCTACCAGGATACCACAAGACCAAATGTTTCTTGGACAACCAGGAAAAAACTCTTCTAGCTTGGCTGGGAAGTTTTGATTCATCCACCATATTCATGGGAGCCTCTTGATGAAGGTGAAAGAGAGTGGAAAAGCTGGCTTAAAACTCAGCATTCAAAAAACAAAGATCATGGCATCTGGTCCCATCACTTCATGGCAAAGAGATGGGGAAACAATGGAAACAGTGAGAGACTTTATTTTCTTGGGCTCCAAAATTACTGCAGATGGTGACTACAGCCATGAAATTAAAAGACGCTTGCTCCTTGGAAGAAAACCCATAACAAACTAGAGAGTATTAAAAAGAAGAGACATTATTTTGTTGACAAAGGTCCACATAGTCAAAGCTATGGTTTTTCCAATAGTCAAGTATGAATGTGAGAGTTGGACCATAAGGAAGACTGAGTGCCAAAGAATTGATGCTTTTGAACTGTGGTGTTGGAGAAGACTCTTGAGAGTCCCATGGATTGCAAGGAGATCCAACCAGTCAATCCTAAAGAAAATCAATCCTGAATAATCATTGGAAGGACTGATGCTGAAGTTCCAATACTTTGGCCACCTGATGCGAACAGCTGACTCATTAGAAGAGACCCTGATGCTGAGAAAGATTGAAGGCAGGAGAAGGGGACAAGAAAGGATGAGATGGTTGGATGGTATCACCGACTCAACGAACATGAGTTTGAGCAAGCTCCGAGAGATGGTGAAGGACAAGGAAGCCTGGTTTGCTGCGTCCTTCCATGGGGTTGCAAAGAGTCCAACACAAGTAAGCAACTGAACAACAAATTCACCAGATACTGAACTTTCAGATTTCCATTTATTTCGGTCTGTACAAAATTCTATTAATGGAAAACATTTCAAGTTTTTCGTCTTCAATAGAAGACGGTAAAAGGAACCTGGAACAGTTCTTTGATCAAAAAGATAAAAAGTTTGGGGAAGATGGAATTATGAAATTGTCTGAAAAATGGCATAAGGTAGTGGAACAAAATGGTGAATATGTTTTTCAATAAAGTTCTTAATGAAAATGAAAAATGTGTTTTGTTTTTACTTTTAAAACCAAAGGAATTTTCTGGCGAACCCAATATGTTGGAGATATCCAGATACCACCCAGCTTTTAAACAGAGTAATTCTACTTGTAGGAATTTTTTCAACATACACAGAACCATCATACTTTTCACCACCAGTACTAACCTTGGGATCAGAGCCTTGGACTCCTCAGCAGTCTCTGGACAAAGGTTGGCTAAACAGGCCAACTCAAACTTATGAAGCTTCTTCTGGAGCAGCAAGCTGATCACAGGGGAGAAATATCAAAACAAGCCAAATGATGAATAAGAAAAAGTGGATGAAATGTAGCTAGCAAGGAAGAGAAAAATGTATGCAATCTTTCCATTAAGATTAGGTTTGCTGCAAAATCCCACTTTCAAATCAATTCATATTCCTGTTTCTCTTCCTGGAGAGCAGGAAGATATGAATCAGGGAAAGACAATAAACGTAATCTGAGCACACCTAAGTAGAGGATTCTTGTGATAAAAACTTAGGAAAAAAATGCTCTCTACCTGGAGGACCATACCATCTTTCCCCTAAGAACTTAGTTTGTTGCTTTCTGCTCTTCTGACCATTGTTCTTTGCTTCGTTATTAATTTTATGTCTTAACACACGACTTTAGATTTCCCTGATCTATTAGGCATTTTGACTTAGAGGAAATTCTTTTTTTAAAAAAGTTTTACTTTATTTTTGGCCACACTGAATGGATTGCAGAATCTTACTTCCTTGACCAGGGATCGAACCCAGGCCCTCTGCAGTGAAAGTGCAGAGTCCTAACCACTGGACCACCAGGGAATGCCTCAAATTCTCTTTTACATGTATCTAAGAAATAAACAGAGGCATATCTTACTTTGTACAAATCTGCGTATAAGCTGCATCCTATTTTAAATGCACTTATAGTTCAAACTGTAAAAAAGAACATCATTAATACAAATCATATCCTGGATTCTCATACATCTACTCTATTTTCTAAAAAGATAATATCATTTTAGTAGAATATTTTATTGAGTCAATGACATCAACTATACATTAAATTTTCTAAATGTTAAAAAATATTTATCTATTTATTTTTCCTGCAATGGGTCTTCGCTGCTGCACGCGTGCTTTCTCTAGTGGAGAGAGTGAGGGCTGCGCTCTGCTTGTGTGCCACGGCTCTCGCTGCATCGGCTCCTCGTGGTGGAGCACGGGGTCCAGAGCGCACTCAGCAGCCGCGCCGCATGCGATCAGGGCCCCTCGGGCATGTGGGCTCCGCCCCAACCAGGGGTCAAACCAGTGTCTCCTGCACTGACAGGCAGATTCTTAATCACTGGACCACCGGGGAGATCAAACTGCTTAAAACAGAGGCTGTCCATGGTAAATTAGGTTTCAGAAAGGACCTGTTTTTAAAAATCTTATTTTTGGCTGTGCTGTGCAGCATGCAGCTTCTTAGTTCCCTGACCAGGGATCTAACCTGCATCCTCAGCAGTAAAAAAACAGGGTTTTAACCGCTGGACTGCCTGTGAAACCCTTGATTATCTGATCAGACAAAAACATTTACTGTCCTTATCACTTGATTACAAGTCTACTAGTTATTATACAAAATTGAGAAAATAAAGACAGAAAAATGTCACCCATATTGCTACCTAAGCGAAACCAACATTACCATCTTAGTATACCATTCCAAACATCTTTCTATGTTTTAGAAATAAACTCACTCATTGTTTAACTTTTGGTTACCTAATAAAGCTATTTTCATTTTGTAAAGAAAAACTTACACGGGTTCATAATGTAGTAAATATATGTATATGAAAGGGTTTGTTTGTGAAATGAACACATGCTCATTTACAACAAACACCCCCTCAAAAAAACCCACCCAATATGGGAAAATAACCTGAAATTCTACCCAGAAATAACTAGTGCTAACATATTCATGGAGCTCCTCTTCCCCTTCTCTACATAATTAAAAAAAAAAAAGAAATCATAACAAATGTTATTCTGTAACCAGCCTTTTTTCACTCAACAATACAGTCGCTGTCTTCCACATTTTACACACATACCTTTTCCTTTGTCTTGGCATTCAACAGGTTGTGTCTTAATTTATATAGCAAATGTCCTGCTCTTGAACACTTCCATTGCTTCCAATTATTCATCATTTTGAATAATGCATTCTGAACATCACTGTAAATGCATACTTCTTTATGTATCTGATTACTGTGTGTTTTAAAGATAAATTTCTGGAAGCAGAATTATTCAGTCAAAAGATATGATTGTCTGGAAGGCTTCTGAGAGACAGTGCCCTGAAAGAGCTTTACCATTATACACTTCCACCAGCAGTAAAAGACGGCGCCTGTTTCCCTTACTTCTTACACTAGGTTTCCCGTTCTTTGTTTGTTTGTTTGGCTTAAAACTTATTATTTCAATTCGGGAGGCCAGAAGTCTGAAATTAAGATGTTGTCAGGGTCATGCTCTTCCTGAAGTCTCTAGGACAGAATCTGTTTCCTGCAGTTTCTTAGCTTCCGGTGCCACTCTCAATCCTTGGTGCTCCTTGGTTTGTAAATATGACAACCATTCTCTGCTTGCATTGTCATAGGATATTTTCCCTGTCATACTCTTCTTATAAGGGTAACAGTCATACTGGATTAGAATCCACTTTAACTGAATATGACCTCATCTTGACTTGTCTGCAAAGATTCTATCTCCATAAAAAGTCACATTCACAGGTACTGGGGATTTAGTGCTTCAACATCTTTTGAGGGGACACATTTCAACCTGTAACATGGTCCAAAGGGGAGAGGTTTGGTCTCAGATGTTCCAAGAGAAATAGTCACTGGGGAGGCTTCAAAAACATTAGTCAAAGACCCAGGCCTATTGAGGAATGAGTAAAGAATGAAGAGGGCTTCCCAGGTGGCTCAAGCGGTAAAGAATCTGCCTGCCAGTGCAGGAGACGTGGGATGGTTTCCCATTCGTTTTAAATCTGCTTAGCCATTTTAGCATTTCTTTGATTCCCTTGAAGATGAACATTACTTCATATGAATTAGACAGTCATCTGAAGTTGTGATATCAATCTCGTCATTAAAGACTAAGTTCATTTTTATAAACTGGGTATCATCTCTTACTTTTTAGAGCTCTTAACATTAAGGATTATCAAGCCTTTCCCAGTTTACTCATACTTACATTTTAAGTATAGCAGTTTATTTGATCTACTAAGTCACTTCAGTCGTGTCCGACTCTGTGCGACCCCACAGACGGCAGCCCACCAGGCTCCCCCGTCCCTGTGACTCTCCCGGCAAGAACACTGGAGTGGGTTGCCGTTTCCTTCTCCAATGCAGGAAAGTGAGAAGTGAAAGGGAAGTTGCTCAGTCATGTCCAACCCTTAGCATGGACTGCAGCCTACCAGGCTCCTCCATCCATGGGATTTTCCAGGCAAGAATACTGGAGTGGGGTGTCATTGCCTTCTCCAAAGTCCTACTAACCACAGCCCAAACTGTACATTGACTCATGTTAACACACAGTACTTTTATGCATCATAGTTTACATTTACATTCTTAATTTCTAAAGAAACAAGTTTAGAATAAGGTATGCAGAGTTAAAACTCTGTTTTAAAATATTTTCCCACTAACTTAGCATGCCATCTTTGTCATATTCTGGAATCATATAAAATATAATAAATTTGGACTTGAATCTGTTCCTTAATTTCCTATTCTGTCCCAAGATCTATCCTCACGCCAAAGTGTCACTATTTTAATGACTGTCATTTTTTAATGTATTTTAACATCCTATAGGGCAAATTCCCTTTTATTTTTCTTTTTAAAATTTTTTTCCTAACAATTCTTACAGATTTAAGATCTTTTGGGGGGTATTCATTTATTATTATTTATTTTTCACTGCTGAGGGTATATTTTTCTCAGCACCATTTTAGATAGACTGTCCTACTCGCTGGTAGGATCCAAATAATCAGTGTCTTGCCTCAGCCACTGTGATCTATTACCGTCTCATCTTAGTTGAATTATATGGCAAATGAAGCTTTATTATGAACATATTTGAGAGAGAGAGTGAGTGAGTGTGTGTGTGTCTGTGTGTAGGCTCCTCAGGTCGCTCAGTGATGAAAGAATCTTCGCCTGCCAATGTTGGGAAGATCCTCTGGAGTAGGAAATGGCAACCCACTCCAGTATTCTCACCTGGAAAATTCTAGGGACAGAGGAGCCTAGAGGGCATATATACATCAATTCCCTTGAGGATTTAGAATGGCACTAGATGTATACATTAATTTGAAGAGAAATGACATTTTTATAGTATTAAGACCTTTTATTTGTGAATGTTTAAGTCCACCTTCATCTATTCAAGTCATTTTTTGGGTCAACAATTAGTTTTGTATGGAACATTTTCCCCATGAATACACTCACACCTTTCACAACAGTCTATACTTCACATAGTTTTATCACTTCATTTTCTGTGCATTTAACTTTTTTTTTGGCTGCACTGAGCAGCTTATGGGATCTTAGTTCCCCAACCAGAGACTGAACTGAATTGCTGCAGTGGAAGGACTGAGCCCTAACCAATGAACCGCCGGGACCTCCCTCTGCACGCTTAACTTATGTGAACATCCTTCAATTTCATTTTCTATCATAATTTTTAATGACAATATAGGAGTCCATCAAATGGATTTACCACAATTTATTTAATTACTATGGAATATTAAGTTGTTTTTCACCTTTGACTACTATAATTCTCTGAAGAGTCTGCATATATACCTCTTTTTGTTCATCTGCTTTTCCTTAGGACAGTTATTTCTCAAACATTTTCACAGGAGTGGAGCAAACACGCGCCCCAAGGTAACCTGGGGGCATAGTGACTTTCCGCAACTGCAAGGATTGAAGTCTCATGATTTAATTCAAGAACTCATATACATATTTTGTTTTACTTCACAGTATACTGGTATCTGCTTGCTTTAATGTAGAAATGTATTAAACCACATACTATCAAATAAAACTGATACTTCAAGAAAGAGATGCTACCCAGTTTATAAAAATGGACTTATCCAGTGGCTTGATTTGTATCAAACTTCAAGTGACTATCTAATTCATACAAATAAAGTTCATCCCCAAGGAAATCAAAGAAACGTTAAAATAGCTCTTGTTTTCTCTGGGGCCTCCTGTATGGTCCAGCACCTCACTGTTCCCAGAGCTCAATTTGAGAAGCAATGCCTTAGGGAGAATAAAGGCTAAAAACCGGTCACTGTTTGAATGGCAAAGATCCAAAAGAATAATCCAAATTTATGTTTGTTTGTTTATTTACTGGCCATGCCATTAACCATGTGGGATCTTGGTTCCCTGACCAGGGATGGAACCTGGGTCCCCTGCATCGAAAGGTGAATTCTTAACCATTGGACCTCCAGGGCAGTCCCTCTTGCTACATTAATGAATATAATTATATATTAATTATATAAAAC
>SJYQ01018046.1:0-93623 GCA_006410935.1 Redunca redunca
CCTAAGGGTGTGTTGTCAGGTCGACCAGGATTCTGCTTTCTTGCTGCAGGCCCCCATCTCCACCCCAGAGACCCGTGGGTGGGTGCTCCCAAGGGCTGCTGGCAGAGCTCAGGGAGACTGGGACTCAGTTGAGTTAATCACTAGAATAGCAGTGCTTTTAGAGCTTCTTGACTTCTAGCCTTTTTTCCTGTAACGCACCACCGGTCAGACTAGTCTACTGGTTAGGTGTTAGCAATCCGTTTCAGCTGAGACATGAAGCAATTTAGGAGCTGAGACCTATGCCCTCCAGAGGATCACGAGGTGCCTGGCGACACAGGTCCCCTTCAGTGTGGGTGAGCTCTATGGTGCTCCGAAGCCCAGCGGGGTTTTCTCTACTGGCCCCCAGTGAGGTTTAGCAGTCTCGTCTTGTTTACTTCACAGATTTGTCCTCTTATCTCAGCAAACAGAGAAAAAAGTCTCTTCAGTTAACAAATGCCTACAACAGAAACTGGGTAAACTCGGAGGGAGACTAGGGTTTCCTACTTGTGGGAAAGAAGGGGATAAAGAGGATGAGTGAAGAGGTTAAGAGCATTTGGCACTTTCCTTGGTGGGAACAGTCTGACCACAAGGCCAGCTGTAGAAGCCAGTGAAGTGCCTGCTAACCCAGCCTCTGCTGCCCCCAAACTGCCAGGGTCTCCTCTTGTCTCCCTTTGAGAACACGGTAACAATGATGGCCGCGATGCTCTCACTCCTTAGGTCACCAGCTCATGGTTCACAGTGTCCCAGGAGGGCCCCTGACACTCGAGCTGCCCCACACTGGTACCCAGAGCTGCCTGCTCGCTTCAGAGCCCGGGACGCCCAGTGGGGGGTGGAGGGCGCCACACAGCAGGTGGCGCCTTGAGGACCCCCTCTGCCCCGCGCCAGTAGACCATGGCTAGATGCTGACAAGGCTGCTTTTCTCCCCAGAGTGCTTTGAGCAGAGCGTGCTCGCACACCGTCTTGGGACGCCTCTGGGAGGCATCTTCTCTGTTGCCTGGGCTAGAGCTGCAAGGTAAGGGACCCCACCTCACTTCAGTAAAAGAAAACAGGGAAAGGCCATAACAAGCAAAGACAGACTTGTAGTTTTATTTTGTATTTTTTTTTAAATAAATACACTTTACATTAAAGAAAAAAGGCCTTTGATTTGTAATTTCCACATTGGGGAGAAAGGAAGAAAAAAAGATTTTTGAAAAACTGAATCACAAAGAAAAATAGAGGGAGTGAACTTATATCCTAAGTTCCCTCAACTCCACAAAACCAATATCCACAATGACCTTGCTGCCCCCAAGCCGTGAAGGTGGGTGAACCTAGGCATTTACTCAGCAAACAAGCAGTGCCTCTTCCCCACCTCTGGCACGAAGGAAAACAAATTAACCTGACGGCATATGAGGCAACAAAACAGGTTAAAAAATCATATATTATATTTATAATAAAATATTCTTAATCCTTATCAATTTAAGAAACCACGATTTTCCTTTTCATTTAAATATGTGTGTAAAAATGCCTCTATACTGTTCTTTAGACATCATTTTCTTTCATAGAAAATGAAGTGTAGGGACAGAGACCTGGTGGATATAAGTTCATACCCTCAGTTATAAATGCCTTTTTTTTTACTTTTTAAAGTTTTATAAAAAACTATTTCTTGTTCTTTAAGTAAAGAACATTATACAAAGAAAATATATTGTGAAATAACCCCAGAGACATGTTTTTTTTTTTTTTTTCCCCTTGAGGAAAGATATGTCCATCCTAGGAGAAGGGGAAAGCAGAATAGGGCCTAACCCCTGTTGTCTTTTTGTGGCTGTCATTGTTCTTAGGAGGACTCTCGGATTCCAGTGAGCCTCTAAACCGTAATTCTCTGAATGCAGGGCCAGGGCACGCAGTTCCGTAAGAGAGCCCTGGGGGAAAGGGGACAGAAGATGTTCTGACTTAATCTGACTCAGTTTCTCTCCTGCCAAGAATCTTTTCCACGTCGTGCTGACTCCTCACTCATTTAGAGATAAGATGATGTCATCTTCCAAATCAGAGTTGTCAGAGCTGTCGGCTGAAAGGTAAGGAGAGGAGAGACTAGATTATACACCAGGCTTCCAGGAAGACGGCACCTGCATACACATTTATGCCTGAGCAAGGTTCATTACCAGGTTCCAGAAAGAAGAAAACACTCCAATTATCTCCTTGGAGCTGGCTCTGGAGACTATACTATTTTGGCAGTGGTGGTTACCCCTGGGGTCTCTTGCTTCCCTTTCAAAAGACTTGGCTCTGTGGTGCCATCTTGCTTCCTAGAGCTTCCTCCTGCCTGAAATTCAAGCCCTAGAGAGATAGGCAAGCACCCTCTGAAGCTCTTACCCGTGGTGCTTCAAGAGGCTACAAAGGGGTGGGGCTGAAAGCAGGGTGAGTGAGTGAGCCCAAGGGGTCCTTTGGCCTCTGGAGTCCCTGAGCAGAGGCTGCCAAGGCCCCAGGACCCCTAAAAAAGGCAGGTTGATCCCAGTCAAGGCTGACATTTCTGTTCAACTCCTCAGCCACTCTGTTCTCAGAAGACTTCATAAAGACACAGGTAGGCACCCTAGGATTCATAGGCATTTCTAAATAGAATCTGCAGGTAACGTATTTCCGAAAAGATACAGGCCAGAGTAAGCAGCAATATCAGAGAAGGGGGTGCCTTGCAGCCAGACCAGCAGGGAGTAGGTGTGACACCTGACAGGTGGCACCGTGTCTCTGGCCCTCTGCTTGACCGTCTGCCTACCAGGCAGTGAGCAGACCACACGAACACCTCTGGAAGGCTCGAGGAAGAGGTGAAAGCAGGTGGTGACAGAACCCTCAAAATTACAGACAGCGTGACAGTGCCTAGCTTTAATGTTTACTGAGTGAAGGCAAAGAAAAGGTCTTCGTGCCCAGTTTGACTGCTCACAGCTCAGGAAGCTGTGAGACAATTTTTAACAAGGTTTTCAGGGAAGCAGGCTAACAGGTCCGGAGCGGGAGCCCTGCAAATGCCCACAGGCCCTGTGGTTCCCATGAGGAGAGGGACAGCCGCTGATTCCAAAGAACCCCTCAGTGGCCCTTCGCCAGGCACCTTAGAGCCTCCTCTGGGGACAGCTGAGGGAGAAGGGCATGTCCCCAAACCTTCACTTGCTACAGTCTCCTTTAGGAAGACAACTGAACTGGACAAAGTAAAATGGAGAAAAGTGTGGCTGTGATAAAATGAAATCCTGAAGGTAAGCAAAAGTAATGGCTGGAAAAACCAGTGTTCCTGGGTCTGACAGGGTACAAGACGGCCTGACTTCACTGGTGAGGAGTGGGGAAGACGGGACAGAGATCAGACTACTATTGGACACGGCTAAACCACAAGCTACGCCTCCACAGCTTGCTTCCTGCAACAGCTCCAGGAGGAGGTGTCAGCAGGGAAGGGGTGCCGAAGGACAGCACTGTGTCCTGGGCCCATGGCAGACCTTGGGGGAGCCCCCCTGTGTGATCTGTGAACCCACAGTGCCAGACCCACCTGCCTGAAGCTATCTTAACCACCAGCTGCAGAGCTATTAAGAATCTTAACTCATTACTGACCAGGAAATTTTTGCAGAAACTTGATGCCTGTAGCTGGCGATTTTTAGTTTGGCTGTGCAAAAAATTATTCCTGTTATTTCACTAATACCTTTCAGGTTATTACATTTCAATAGTTAGACCTGTGTGTGTGTGAGCTGCTCAGTCATGTCTGACTCTCCAACTCCATGGACTGTAGCCCACCAGGTTCCTCTGTCCATGGAGTTTTCCAGGCAAGAATATTGAAGTGGGTGGCCATTCCCTTCAGGACCTTCCTCACTCAAGGATCCCACCTGGGTCTCCCACATTGCAGGCAGGTTCTTACCCGTCCTGAGCCACCAGGGAAGCACACCTATAAATCCATCGCGGGAGTGTCATTTTCACTTTCTCTATCAGAGTCAGATCACTACGGTCTTTTGTCTGTTGGTCTAATACCCATGCTGTCTGCATCACAACTACATTCTGAAGAGCTGTCATCTGAGACACTAGTATGTCCGTCACTTGAACAATCAGAGAAACTATCTGTATACAATTCACCCAAAAATGCGGTGTCATTTTTGAAAATTTTAACAGTAATAAATGTGCATTTATAATATATAAGGCTGGGGCGGGGGGCACCTAACAGAGCAAAATGTGAATGATGATAATCCTAAGTTTTATAATGAACCCTTGATCAGTTTTTTTTTTAAGTGTGGAGCATTTTAAAAGTCTTTATGAATTTATTACAATACTGTTTCTGTTTATAGTTTGTTTTTTGGCCACAAGGCATATGGGGTCTTAGCTTCCTGACCTGGGACTGAACTCACACCCTTGCACTGGAAGTAAAGAGCCCTACCTCTGGATCACAGGGAAGTCCCATCCCTCGATTAGTTTTAAGATCTAACAACTGCGGATGGTGATGTTAATTGTATCCCTCTCTAAAAACGTATTTATATGTCTCTGGCCAATAGTGTGTCACATGTAAGGCCTAAATGCAGCTGGATGAGGAGAATACAGCTTTCTTTAAGCAAGTAACTCTCAGGTACAAGGTCTGACAACCTTCAGGGTCAGGCACCGATCTCCCCCACTTGTGCTCAGGTGACAGGACTCCTTTCGCTACCTTCCTTAGCCTTTTCGCATCCTCCAGAACAGAAAGAGTACACACTTTGTACAAGCCACCTCGATGTCACCACAATTCTAGAGCCCAGCCTGTCATCTGTAGTGGCATTTTCACGTTATAAACACTCCCACCAAGTTAAAGTAACGTTCTCTGATCGACTCAGGGTTTTCCAGATTACCTCTTGGACTTGAAAGAAGGAATTTCCTAGAATGAACAGTAAAAGGCTGAAAGAAGCAGGAATTTTACAGACCAAATAAAAATGTTACATTAACTAAAAATGGAAAAAGATTAGTGATACTCTTAGGTCAGTCAGGGGTACCAGCTGTTCCCCTGACCTTCCTAGTTTTAACTGAAGGGGGATACATTTGTGCCCATGTGTCACAGAAAACAGAAAAGTTCAGTAAAACTTTCCTTGTTATTCCCATCAATATTGTCATTTTTCCCTTGCTCCTTAGTCCCTCTTATCTAGCACTCTGACCATCACTAGGGAAGACAAGTCCTCCTTCACCGAATCACCTCAACCTCCAAGTACAAAAAAGTGGAAGTTGGCAAACAGCAGATGGGCAGACAGACAGCACACCCTCCCAGCCCCACAAGTAAGTGAAGTGGAGTGAAGTCGCTCATTCGTGTCCGACTCTGCAACCCATGGACTGTAGCCCACCAAGCTCCTCCGTCCACGGGATTCTCTAGGCAAGAATACTGGAGTGGGTTGCCATTTCCTTCTCCAGGGGATCTTCCTGACCCAGGGATAGAACCCAGGCCTCCCACATTGCAGGCAGACGCTTTAACCTCTGCACCACCAGCCCCATAAAGCATCCTCAAAATACAACTTGGCCAGGAAGACTTCATGTAAGAAAGACCTTCTCCTTTCAGTCAACTGCCTTCAGTCCTGAGAGCTAGATGCGTAAGATCCCAACGAAAGCAGATTCATGTCACTGTGGAATAGACTCACCCAGGCGCACACACACCCCTCACACCTTCAGACACACTCCCTTTCACCCCCAGCACCAAACACCAATGACTATAAAGACCAAACATCTACTCTGAAGAGGGCTGCGTGTGTTGGGTCTGGACCAGCACGGTTGTCTGTGACGATGCAGACGCTCTGGATCTGTGCTATCCAGCACTGTAACGAGCACCTGCAGTGTGGACGTGGAAATGAGGGACTGGGCATCTTCATGGCCTCGGTGGTGACTGGCTACCTGATACCTGCCATGGCTGTGCGAGTGCTGCCAGAGCGCTATGTGGGGAGTGGCGGCTGTCACAGGGTTACGCCCAGGCAGGCAGGGCAGCACTAGGAAGAACCAGGACCGAGCAAGCACGAGTGGGGTCACAGTGACACACGTCACCAGTGACGCTGCCAAACACGTCCTCTTGAAACACAGGTGCAGCTGCAGAGCTCGCAGACCCTTGGAACTAGTAGCTGGTCTACTCAGGGTCCATTAGTATACTCAGGGGACAGTCTGACTTCAGAGACATGTTCTAAGGGGGAAGGACAAGAAAAACTGGAGCGTGTTCTTTAAAACTTAGAAAGAGGGGCAGGGGGGAGGAGGAACAAAACAAGCCAAAAAGAACATTTGTCCCTCAGCCTTTAAGAGGGAGTAGGCAAAAGCAGAAAGCAGGCGTTGCAACGCGCAAGACAGCTTTTATTTCCCACAGCTTTGGGAAGGAGTAGGAACAAGCTCCCTGTGAGCAGCTGCAACCGACAACCCCGCCTAACCTCTCGGGAGAGCTGCACTTCGGCATTCCAGGCTAAGGCAATCCTCTGAAACAGGTCAGCAAACTCCAGTTCGTGGGCCAAACCAAGCCCATCAGCTACTTACTAGAACAGAGCCACATCGTTAACTTACGCCTCGACTCTGGCTGCTCTCACGCTGCAATAGCAGAGATGAGTAGAGAACGGCCCACGAAACCTGAATGATTTACTGTCCAGACTTTACAGAAAGTGCCAACCCTTGTTTTAAAGAGATAAGAGACAACTGGTGACGGACGTCACAACAGAACCCGGCGGAACAGAGACACGAAAGGACTTTTCCTCAAGGGCCTGGGCAGTGACTCGTTCCGGGCACAGAACCCCAGTGCGGCTGCCCTCGGGGCTGGGTGGGCACAGGGAAGGTGCCCAGGCTCACAGTGAGCCCCGGACTTACTGTCCCCCAGGATCAGCTCCACTTCCTCGTCCGCGTCTGAGTCTTCGTCCTCCGCGTCCTCCCCCTCCTCCAGGAGGTTGGCCAGCTCCTCGTCGGAGGGCGAGAAGTCGTTGTCCCCATCCTCCCCCGCGTTCTCGTTGTTGTCGTCCTCCTCCAGCTCTGCCTCCAGCAGCTGATCTGTGTCCAGCTCGTCCAGATCATCAGTGTCGTCGTCGTCTTCGTCGTCATCTTCTTCCTCCTGCTCTTCCTCTTCCTGGTAAGAAAGCATGAGGTCTGTTAGCCAAGACACCAAGACCCAGGCCACCCTGGCCACACAGGGAGTCTCTCCCCAGCTTCCCAGAGGAGCGGTGGGAACAAGCAGTAGAGAGCGGTGAGCCAGGTTTCAGCTCAGACTTCACGGCCAGCGTGACTTGTCAGTGACGCTGAGATAGGCGCACACGCGTCCCCAGGACACCAAGCGCTCCCTCAGACAGGGGCTGCTGGCCACCCACAAAGGCAGTGCTCGTCACGCAGCCCTTTTTGACACATTCCACAGAGGTCTCTGCCCTCAAGATTCTGTCTCTAACTAATAATAAACCCAAGGAGGCTCTTTTCTCTCTCTTGCATCAACCAGATCAAATGAAATCAGCTGAGGTACTGGAATAAAAGCTTCTACCTGGAATCGAAAAAGCAATACTTAATAAAGCAAGACAAATAACAGTTGTGACACTGGCTCCTAAGCCCCTTCAATCCTTGTCCTCGATCTTAGAATCACAGGTAAACCGTGGGTGAACCCCTGACCCCACTATCACAAGCATCCCACGAGCTGAATATCAGCTATGTACTATGTACTATGTATATGCTACTAAGACACTGCATTTTCTGTTACAAGCCACATATTAACCCCCAGTATGCAAGAGAAACCGTCCATGTTGCGTTCTTAAGAGATCTTCCCAAAGGTAAGAAGATACCAGAAAACTAATGAAATGCTTGGCCCGAGGTGCCCTGGGCTTTGGAAATGATACACTTTGGCATCTGCTGCATTTCAGTTTTGCACCAAAATCCAACCCATTTCCCTTCAACCAAGAGAGGACACAAAGACACCTCTGCTTTCCAAGGGATGGCAGCTGTTCCCAACATTCAGTCACTAATCCTGCTGCTCAAACATCAACTGTGAGCCTTGCCAGCAGCGACAGGATCCTAATCCCTGCAGTAATAAAATACAAGATTCACGAACCAGAGCCTAACGAAAGTCACGACAGAACAAGCCATACACAGCAGAAAAAGTGTTTTTAAAACATGTTTGAAAGTCCTGCTTCATGCCAATCACTTAAAAACCAAGTACACAACTCATCCAGCCACTGGTGCTCATCAGCTGTCGTGTGAGCCAGGCTCCCATCAGCACAGCAGCTCTGCTCTATGAACCTTTGATAACTGGAGCCACCATTTAAAGACTTTTTGATTTGCTGTTTGGCCAATGATTGAGACTTTTTTTTCAACAATTTCTGGCAGCTATATGAGAAAAACGTTAAATACCCAGTATTCCTGATACCTGTACAAGTACGTTCCATACCAGAGTGTGTGTGTGTGAACAGAACCCAGGACGACCTGCAACCCTTGCTGAACAGCCTCGCCACGTATCACCTACATGTGAACAGCAACTGAGCATTTATCCACTGGAAATGAACTGAAAGCGCTTGGAGGCATTAAAAATAAATTGACGCACGGACAAGCTCCTGGCTCCAAGTACATCAGCTCATACAAATAACTGCGAAAGGAGAGAGGGTCAAAATTCAGGGAACTAATTCAAAGTGTTCACCAGATTACAAACTCTCACACCTCTTTCCGGCATGTTTTCAGGGCCTTGGCCAAAATTAGTTCTAATTCATCAATAAAGTACCACAGTTAAAAACAACTACATTAAAATAGAGTATCCAGGGCGCTGTTTCTTAGGCTCTGGAATAGAAGATATGCATGCTATTCCACATGCAGACAGTACTATTTCTGATTCAGAAGTAAATACGTAGTGAATGATACACACGCTCATCCCTGTATTCAGAGTACACGACAGGAAAAGACGCCTAGGCTTTGGGATCCAACAAGCATGGGTTGGAATCCTCGCCTGCCAATTATGTGTTGTATGAACTTGGGCAATTTATATAAACTTTTAAGTGTCTCAGGATGGCATAACTTTTAAAGGCCTGCAATTGAGTAAATAAAAGGGTAAACTGTTCACACAGGCATCCGTTATCCAGCAAATTTAAGGAAGATCAACCTTCATTTCTAAAAACATCAAAGCTTAGCTGATCCAGGAGAACTAAGAAAAAGCTCCAAAATCAAGAGCAATTCTAGAAAATAGGTCAACCAGTCTATTCACCATTCCAGATTCTTCCAGGAGCCTACAAACCCAACCTTTAATCTTATAGCAGAATAATTTGTATTTCTTCATCCCAGAAGCCCATGATGATGTGTGTGACCACAACAGAAAAAGGGAAATGAACGGGAAGGAGAAATCTACCAGAACCTCCGAACCCAGCACTTAGTCATTTACACTCTGGATTTAATGGCCAGTGCTTTTAACATGTATTTTGTTACACGTGGATATGACCATAAGCTTACTTTGTAACTTTTAAATCTGAAACCTGGAGCATGGAACAGAAGCTCACATCATCTATCCAAAATGCTGTGGTAAACTCTGATCCTGTGGCTGAACCCAAAAGAGAGTTGAGGAGGCAATTTTAAGAGCATTCTTGCAGGTTTCAGTACCTGCTTTGTAAAATGCAAAGGCCCTCACCTTTGTATCTACAGAACAAAGCTTCCACTAACTGAGTGGGCAAAAAAATGATCCAGAAGTTATTACTTAATGAAAGAAGCAATCTTGCTAGAATCCTGACTCCACTCCAGCCACATTTAGATCAAAGAGTATTGTTTTAATTCCCTAAGACCTCTCAGGGCCAGGCTGTTTTAAACTAATAAATTCTACAGAAAGAATTTCAAAGCTCTTCCGTTCTGGGTTCCATCTTAAGTCAATTTCATGGTTACCCAAAAGCCCCAGACCCCTGCAGATAAACCAACCCACTCCCTTCTCCTGTTCAGGGAGCAGATCAAGTGGTGTGCACTCCCTCAGGTGCCCTCTCCAGCCAAGCATGGGTGTTTCCTGACTCAACCCTAGTGTGAGGAAGAAGCCAGCCTTCCTTCCCGTTCCTGACCTCAGTCCAGCCCAGGTCCTTATTACCGCACCACACCTTTCTCATGCCCACTCCATGCACAACCACCCTCACGTTTGTCTGCACCAGATTCTCATCTCTGAAGAGAGTCAGCTTCCCCAAGGCTAAACTTCTCAATCCACACAAACTCCTTCCACCTGCAGACTTTTGAAAAAGGTGAGCTGATGCCTCCCTCCTGGCCTCCAGGTCCTCACCTTGCTCCCTGATCTACTCCTTCAGTCTGTATTCCTCTAACACTTGACAGTCCGGCTTCCGCCCATAGCACTCCACAGGACATGGTACGTACCCTGGAGCCAGGCTGCCCCGAAGAATCCAAACTACTGCACTGTGTGTGACTCTGGGCGGTCAGCTTAGCCACACAGGGCTGCTGTGGAGGGGGGGAGGAGAGGGTATATGTATGTAACCTCCTTGGAAAGAGCCTGGCATATACTAAGTGGTCGGTAAGCCTGTTGCTCCTGCTACAGTAACCAGAATCTCCCTAAAGGGACACAAAAGCCTGAACAGCCAACCACGGGGCTTCTCTACAGTGACTGACCCTGACCAATCCTGGCCTCTGCCCTGGGCTGCCAATCTTGACCGTGTGCTGACCAGATCTCCTAGGCCTAAGGATTCCTACAACTTTAAGTCAAATCCTGAAACTCTCATTAGATAGCTCTACCGATCTGTACCATAGAAACTTACTTCTAAAACTGAACTCAAAGCACCTTCTAAATCTAGCACCTTTTCCATACCTCTGCCAGTAACCAGATGAAATCTCAAACAGCTGTCGCTGCCCCTGCACAGCTGAACACCCAGTGCTGTTAAGGAGTGCTGCCCAACACTCCTCTCGCTGCACTCACCTACTGCATTCTCCCCGCTCCTGTCTACCTCCAGTCTCTCTAAATCTCTGAGGTCTTATCCCTTCCCAGATTAAAAAACCCAGGAGAGCTCCATAATGCTGCCCAGGCTGAAGAATTACAACAGAAGCAGTGATTACTAAACAACCATTTCATGCCAACTTCTCTACATAAATCTTAATTTCTTGTTACATGTCATGATTTAATTACACTAGTGGTTCCTACTCACGTATGGCCATCAGAATGTGTATTTCGGAGAACTGGGAAAGTTCTCCAAAGTAAACATGCCTAAACTCCACCCAGCGTCCAGGCTGACAGAACCAATCTTTACAAATGGGGCTTCCACAGGAGGATTTTGGAAAGGTGCCCCAGGAATTGTGGCGTCCACCATAAGGAAGAACCACTTAACAAAATGGATCTCAGTCGACCTCTGGTTCCAACTCGCACTTTTCTGTAGTAATATATCCTCCCCAAGACTCCTAATGACAGAACCAGAAAGGTGAATACAGGCATACCTTGTTTTCCTGTGATTATGCTTTGCAGATACTGTGGTTTCTTCGTATTTTAAAACAAATTGCTGGTGTGAAGCAACCCTGTGTCAAGCAACTCTATCAGCACTATTTTCTTCTAGCAGCATCTGCTCACTTCATGCCTCGTGCCACATTTTGTAATTCTCGGAATTTCCAACCGTGTCATTTGTATTATATTGGTATAGAGATCTGTCATCAGTGATCTTCGATGTTACAACTACTACTCGCTGAAGGCTCAGATCATGGTTCGCATTTTTTGCCAATACAATAAGCTATGTACACTGTTGTTTTTAGACAATGCACACTCTTAATAGACACAGTACAGTGTAAATGTAACATTTATATGCACTGGGAAACCAAAAAACCTCACATAACTGTGATATTGCACCACTGGCTTTAACAGAGGAGTATGGACGTGAACCCACAATGTCGGTCTTCCTCCACAGGTACTAACACCGACCTGCCCTCCTACTCAAGCTGTCTTGCTCTCTAGGACTTAGTATGGGTTTTTAATTAGTGCAGCATTTGTTTCTACACCATTCAACATTCTTCTTAAACAGATGTCTATTTTCAAGAGAAATAGATTTTACCCTTATTGCCTTCAAAAATATAACCAATCTCTTAAAAAACCAAATCTCTGGTCCTACTTTTAAAACCGTTTATGTAAAAACTAGGATTGCTTTTTTAAAAATACAGTTGAAACCTAAGCCTATTGTCCTGACATGGCAATATGTCATATTTGCAAAATTTACACTCCTGCTTCTACTTCTGACACTTGTTCTTGGTGTTAACAATCTTTAAAAACTATAGATTCACTTCAGGATCATAAAAATGCTTGTGTTTGTCTCTCCTCACCAGCAGAATCTAATTCACCTACATTTTAAACTTCTTAGGGTGGGCGGGAGGAGCCTTTCAGGAACCCCTGACCAAGCTTACAGCAGGTGTGTGATCAGTAAAGACTCCCAGCTGCCGCGTCTAGGCAGTGGAGAGCACACGGGAAGCGCAGTGCACAGTGTGTCCCAGATTCCAAGATGGAGCGGAGAAAAGAAAGTGTTATGCCCTTGTTTCGTTAAAGAAATTTAAGAATAACTATAATTTGTTGAAATATATTGGCTTTTCAAAATCTAGGAACAATGATCAATTCTAATCCTTGGTTTTATAATCTTCCTGAAAGCCAACATCAAAGTCGACAGAATTGATTTTTTAAAAAAAAACAACACACATACCAAAATTGGATAATGCGAGTTTTAGTAAGTGAGTAGCTTATCTGCTTTCATCAAATGCCTGAAGACTNTGAAAGCCAACATCAAAGTCGACAGAATTGATTTTTAAAAAAAAAACAACACACATACCAAAATTGGATAATGCGAGTTTTAGTAAGTGAGTAGCTTATCTGCTTTCATCAAATGCCTGAAGACTGGCAAACTAGCAGCCTCAGGAATCAAATATTTACATGTTTTAATTCAGCAACACAGTGGTACAGTTCATCCTTTGTTAATCTCCAAGCTTATTTAAACATAAAGGCAAAAGACACCCATTTTTATGGTATGTAAGTTGTATCAATAAAGCTTTTTCAATCAATAGAAACCATTTGCATGGCACCTTATGCTGGGCCGCCTCAGCGCGCGGCAGCTGGCCATTCAGGCCTCTCGGTTTACTTTGCTAGGGTGAAAAGGCAAATCCAAAGGCGCCAGTCGCAGGCGCCTGCGCCCATGAGCTGCAAGTCACACCCGGGGCATCTGCAAGGACCCAAGAGCAGGTATCTGGACTAGGACAAAGTTTTGAATAGCAAATGACATATGGAAATGAAGTCTCCAGTTTTAAAATCAGATGAAACAAAGGAAAATGAGTTAAAAAAAAAAAATCAACCTGATACATGGAAGAGGTGATGAAATCTGAACACCGTAAGTGTTCCTCTGTGGTGATCTCTGGCCTCCACACCCTGCCACCCAAGATTTGCTTCTCATCTATCACTCCACCTCTGCAAGAAGAATGAGGCCAATCCCAGTAACAGCCCCCCAGCATCCACAATACCTAGCTTCTCTTTTCTTGACCGTCTCCTCAAACACAGACACCAGGAATCACATGGACCCATCTAAAAGCTCCTAAAGAAGACTGCTGCCCACTGCTTTGTAAATTGCGATGACGTGGAAGAGCAGGGATAATGGTATTGATAAGTAACTTCAGATAAATCCAGTGTTTGCTGCACATTTACAGTTCAACATGTAAAATCCAGGAAGCCTGAGAGAAACTGCTATCTGTAGTGTTCTCCAGGGATGGGGCTAGTGATGAATGAACAAGAACATTAGTCTGCAGCCACCTGTACCAACAGGTGTACTAATACACTAACTACAGCTTGACAACACCACCTTCTGTACCTACTCAAGAATAAACTGCATCCTGACCCATGACAGCTCAAGTGGAAAAGAACATGCATTAGGGAAGGTGGTGTCTAAGCAGCAAAAGGCCACAAGAATAAAAGACCAGTCACTATTAAAACCCTGACTCAAAGCAACCACACAACATCTGGAGCATCTAATACCACTTGCAAGCTCTGGTACCAAGAAATACTAGCAACACGTCAAAGTTAAATACTGCTGCAGTCAAGAAAACATGAAGATCCATGTCACAAATAAACCCAAGGTCTCAAGTATCCATGTGAAGACCTCTCCCTTTCACCCAGATCTCATAACTGAGGTTTAAACACTGCGGGACCCTCTCATCCATGACACCAAGGACAGGCATGAAGCCCAGAAAGCATTACCAGAAACCTTTCTATTATCGGGATTTCCTGGCTGCATTTGGTGAAGTAGTTTAAACTCTGGAGCCTAATTGTCCTTTAAAATAAATTCACCATTTAAGAGCCAGAACCCTGAAGTTGCCACTCCACCTTAACAAGTAAAAAGTTGAACAAACTACAAGTAAAAAGTTGAAAAAATCAGTAAGTCTTATGTTTGACAAAGAAGTGGGGTAACAGGGCAAACCACTGCCCCTAAAATCGGAGGGACCAACATGCAAATACAGAGAATTACAACTTGCCACAGCACAGACCCAGAAACACACTTCCATAGGAACCAGCGCGAAGGAGGAAAACCGGGACTACAAAGGAGCGTGGCTGAAAACAGTGCTGATCAATGAAAGGCCTTATGGGTTTTACCTCCAGGAGCTTGACCTGGTTCTCCGGGTGAATGTTAGAGAAAAAGTCCCTTGTGCCTCTGGCAGGGGGAAGGGGAAAAAATAACATGAAATACATCAGAATTCTGCTCTTCCTAAGGAGGGCTGCCCTGAGGAGAAACCATCTAACCAGACCCTGATCTATTGGGGGAAAGGGAAATACCCAATTCCAGCACACTCCAGCCATCTGTACTACTGAAACAAAGCGGAAGAAACAGATGTGTAAAGTTCACCGTACTGAGGTAGAGACTCATTAAAAGACTAGTTATAAGACTATAAACTGCTTTCCCTCCTCCACATCTTACCACCACGTTACTAAAGGCCAACAACAGTTTTTTTTATCCAGCCCATCATGTCCAACTATCAAGAAAAATTATAAGACATACTAAAAGAAAAAAAGAGTTCAAACAGACAATGTAATAAGTAAGCATCAGAAACACATTCAGATATGGGAGGGATTAACAGACCAGGAATTTAAAACATCTGAGGTTAAGAAGCTAAGGGTTCGCTAATGGATTGAGTAGACAGCGTGCAACAGTAGATGCACAACGGAAGCGGAGAATGGAAATTCTAAGAAAGAACCAAGAAGAAATGCTAGCAATCAAACACACTGTGACAGAAGTGGAGAATGCCTCGGACGGGCTTCATTAGTGCATGGACTCTGTTAAGAAAGAATCTCGGAGCATCAGGATGTCTCAATAGACACCACCAAAACTCCAAAGCAAAGAGGACAAAGTGAAAAACACTGACCAGAACATCCAGTAACAACTGTGGGATAACTAGAAAAGGCATGATGGGGACACAGTGGAAACAGTGGCTGACTTTATTTTTCTGGGCTCTAAAGTCACTGTGGATGGTGATTGCAGCCATGAAATTAAAAGACACTTGGTCCTTGGAAGGAAAGTTATGACCAACCTAGACAGCATATTAAAAAGCAGAGACATTACTTTGCCAATAAAGTTGTGTCTAGTCAAAGCTATGGTTTTTCCAGTGGTCATGTATGGATGTGAGAGTTGGACTATAAAGAAAGCTGAGCATAGAAGAATGGATGCTTTTGAACTGTGGTGTTGGAGAAGACTCTTGAGAGTCCCTTGAACTGCAGAGATATCCAACCAGTCCGTCCTAAAGATCAGTCCTGGGTGTTCATTGGAAGGACTGATGTTGAAGCTGAAACTCGAATACTTTGGCCACCTGACACGGAGAACTGACACGTTTGAAAAGACCCTGATGCTGGGAAAGATTGAGGGCAGGAGGAGAAGGGGACGACAGAGGATGAGAAGGTTGGATGGCGTCACCGACTCAATGGACATGGGTTTGGGTGGACTCCGGGAGCTGGTGATGGACAGGGAAGCCTGGAGTACTGTGGTTCATGGGGTCGTAAAGAGTCGGACACAACTGAGCGACTGAACTGAACTGAACAGGTAATGAGAATTCTAGGAGAAGAAAAAAAGGAACAGAAGAAGTGCTTGAAATAATGACTGAAAATGCCCCCAAATTAATGGTGGCCAGAAACCAAACCAAAGATCCAGGAACCTCTGAAGAGGATAAATGCCCCCAAAGCCCACACCTAGTCACATCATTTTTAAATTACAGAAAATCAAAGAAAATATCTTGAAATAAGCCAGAGACAAAAATCACCTTACCTATAAAGGAACAAAAAAGTTACATCCCACATCTCCTCAAAAACCATGAAAGGAAGAGTAGAGTGGAATCGAGTATTAAACATGCTTAGAGACCAAAACCGCCAACCTATAACTTCGTACCCAGTAAAGGTGTGCTTCGTAAGTGAAGGGGAGTTACTTTTTCAGATAAACAAAAACTGAGAAATTGTTGCCAGTAAACTTGTTTTGCCATAAATGTTAAAAGAAAGTTTTCAGAGAGAAGGAAGATTAGGTTAAAAACTTGAGGAAGAGCACTGGAGAAGGAATAAGTGACGGTAGAATAAACATTTTTCTTAATTGATCTTCATTCAAAATAACAGTAGTTTGTTCAAAATAGTAATACCAACAATGTATTCAATTATGCGCCCTTCTATGTAAGTGAAGTGAATGACAGCAATGAAGCAAGGGACAGGAGGAAAGAATTAGGACTCTGTTTTGTTATTCTAAGTTACTTGCACCATTCATGAAGAGCTACGGTGTTATTTGAAAGTGGACTTGGATTACCTGTAAATCTAATCTTACAACCTCTAGGGTAACCACTGAAGAAAATGGAAAAAAAAAAAAGTATAATTAATATGCTAATAAGGAAGAGAGGGGAATCCTATGAAATATTCAGTGCTTTCACTGCTGAGTTCGATCCCCTGGTTGGGAACCTAGGATTCCACATGCCATGTGAAAACAAAGGAAGGAAAGGAACAGGGGAGGAGGGAAGGGAGGCAGGCAAGAAAGCTTAGAGTTATCAGAGACAAAGAAAGGCATGATATGGGATGTAATATTTGCAGAGCAAAATAAACCATAAACAAAAAGGCAACTTACAAACCCGGAGAAAATACTTGCAAGCAATGTGACTTATTTCCAAAATATACAAGACAGCTCATACAACTCAATATCAAAAAACAGCCCAAGGTGAGCAGAACACCTTAATAGACATTTCTTCAAAGACATACAGATGGCCAAAAGGCACATAAAAAGATGCTTAACATCAGCACCTACTAGAGAAGCGCAAACCAAAGCTAGCATGAGATATCACCTCACGCTGGAGAGAACGGCCCTCAAACAGTCCACGGAGAATCAATGCTCCACAGGGAGGGTGTGCGGAAAAGGGAACCCTCTTACACTGCTGGCAGGAATGTAAGCTGCTGCAGTCGCTATGGAAAACAGCGTGAAAGTTCCTTTAAAAACTAACAGTTGAGTTACCATATGATCCACCTATCCCACTCCTAGGTATATGTCCTGAAAAGATGAAAATTCCAATTAAAAAAAAATACATGTGCCGCAGTGTTCACTCATAGCAGCACTATAGCTAAGACATAGAAGCAACCTATATATACAGTATATATAATATACTATAATAATATAAATTATACAAACAATACACATACCACTAAATATGTAAATATAAAATATAACACATGCACCACTAAATATCACTGAATCACTCCACTGTCCACCTGGAACTAACACGACTTTATAATCAATTCTACTTCAATTAAAAAAAAGAAATCCAAGAACTAAATTCCTTTCCACTCAAAAAAACCTTAAACCATACTTTTTGATTATCCCACTAAAGGAATAAAAGCCTATTGATATTTTAAGTATACAGTGAGACCACTACATATCTATTAAAAAGGCCAAAACGGCAAACGCTAACCACACCTCATACAGGTGAGCACTGGAGCAACAGGAACTCCGATTTGCTGACGGCAGAAACGTGACATGGTACAGCCGCTTTGGTAGATGGTTTGGAAGTTTTTATAAAACTCAACATACTTTTATCATGCAATCCAGAAATAGCACTCCGTGGTGTTTACACAAAGGAGCTGAAAACTGCTGTCTACATAAAACCCGCGCATGGTGCAACGTGCTGCTGTTGCTGTTGCTGACGTGTGGTTACACAAGAGCTCTATTCTGAAGTGCCAAAACTTTATTCAACTTATGCCAGATAGACTGTGGTACATCCAAACAATGGAATATTATTAGCATTAAAATGAAATGAGGTACTAAGTCATGAGAAGATATGAAACGAACTGAAGTGCATTTACTCCCTGAAAGAAGGCAAGCTGAAAAGGCCACATACTGTATGATCCAACTACGAGACGCTCTGGAAGAGGCAAGGCTATGGAGACAGCAAAAAGATGAGTGGTCGTCAGGGCCGGGGGAGGAAGCAGTCGGCCAGGGGAGCACGGGAGTGTCGGAGCGGTGACACTACTCTGTGCGATACCGCAGTGGGACAGCGTCACTATACCTTTGTTCTAACCACAAAATGTCCTCACCAAGGTTGCACCTTAACGTAATCTGTAGACTCGGGGTGGCAGTGATATGTCCAAGCAGGTTCCCCAGTTGTGACAAATGTACCACTGTGGTGTGTGATGCTGTTAATGGAGGAGGCTATGCTCACAGCAACAAGGTATTTATGGGAAAACTCTGGACCTTCTGCTCAGTTTTGCTGTGAACCCAAAACTGCTCTAAAAACTAAACTCTATCCAAGAAAAAGCAAAATTTTTGTACTAAGGATGCCATTTTCAGTGAAGTGCTTTATAAAGTAACACTTCCACGGTATCCAAGAAGGATCCTGACTCTCTTCCTCTGTGCGCGAGGAGAGGCCTCCCACAGAGGGAAGCACCGGGGCCTCTGGGTCAAGAAGCAAGGCCTGCAGAAGGCTCTGCCCTGGCCCCACCGCGACCACTAGCCCAGTGCATACAAGTCTCCTTCTCCTCGCTCTGCTCAGAAACATGCTTCTTGAGATGATGAATTATCTCTAAGCGCTAATAAAACGTGTACTTAGCCAAGTTGGAACGTTCTACCAGAGACAGTGGAGACCAGGAGAGCACACACAAGAGACTGCAAGGTGGGTCTGTTTTTGCTTGTTGACCCCAGGTGACAAGGTTTACTCAAGAGGTTCATAACCTACAAAGCCCAACAGTGGAACCCACACCCATATCTCAAACTGGCACAGCAAATCACCCTTGCTTAGTCAGTGCTAAGCCCCATCAGAAAAACACATGAGTCATCAGCCCATAGTATCAGACTTGCATCAAAAAAAAAAACTCTTAAAATTACCACTTTCAAAAATTTTACTCTTAAAAATTATTTTAAATCTGAAGTACAAGCTGCTGGGAAAGGATGCCAGCAGAAAGCTATTCCATGAGCCCTCAGGTCATTGAGTGCGATTTACCAAAGACCAGGGGGGAATGAGGACGAGAGCAACGGCAGAGCGGGCAGCAGGAAGTGTGTCCTCCTGCCCTGTGGCGGCCTCCGCCCTCACTCAGGGCACCTGTGTGGCCTTTAAAGAGGATATGCAGAGCACCGAGACCAAACACCACAGTGCAAGAGAAGATGGAAATGAATCCTAGGTCTGGAAGACAAACATTTTCCCCATTTTATTATCTGCAACAGCAAAGTAGAACTCCGGCCATTCAGTTTCAACTTTATATCACTCAGCAATAAATATTCCTCAGATCTGTCTGAAGAGTCAGGCCAAGGGTGTAGTGTGAGCCTGGTAGACAGGAAAGAGCTGCTGAGACTCAGTAGTTTGAGAAACTCTTCATAAGTGGCGTCAACGGACACACCACGCAGATAAGCACCCAGCATGACGTGACTGTAAATTAAAATCCCCTATAAAAAGGAAAAGCCAAGTCTGTGCGGCATGACACCATCCACCCACATCTGACACATTTAATTTCTCAAAAACATCACTATTTTCTCTCTATCTGCAAGCTCCTCCTAAATTCTGAAAACAGGTTATGGCATAGAACTGAGAAAATGCAAACCAGAACTCTGCAGAGGTTAGGCCGTTTGTGCGATACAGCTCAGCGTTTCTGCTGTGTACTGGCAATGAGAAAACGGGGGCCTGCCAATACTGAAGGCAGACAAGGCACTGGTTCTGACGGTGAGTTCACGGAGATTTCTAAAACAAAATCAGATTGCTGACCTGCAAATTAATCTACAAAGGGGACTCACAGGACCATCAGGTACTGGTTAAAGTCTTAGAGGAACGGAAATCTGCTTTCTTCTGAAGAGTTTCAGTGATCAAGGACACAAGACAGCCCTCGAGAATATGCCAAGAGGCTGCAAACACGCCTACAGCGAAAACCTTTAAAAATGAAGAAAGGGAACACCCTACAGCTGACCACAGAGTGCCCAGCACTACCAGCAGCGCTCGGCAGCAGGCCCGCAGCCACTGACCTGGTCCTCCTCCTCGTCCTCGTCCTCCGCCAGGCGCTGCCTGCCCACTTCATACAGTCTGCACACGGTGTCCATGTTCAGCGCGTCCATGCTGCCTTGGTTCTGAAACGGGACCCAGCCACAGGGAGAGATCAGTGTCCAGAAGGCCCACATCCACACCTCAGCCACAACAGCCCCTCAGAGAGGCAAAGACAGAAACCAAGAAAAGGCCCGGGCCGCAAAGGAAAGGCCACTACCCCTGGAACAGCTCTGTTCCGAGGAAGAGAGCAACTCCTTGAGAAAGGTCTGACAGTGAGTCCAGGATAAGAGCAGATGGACGGCCACACTGCTCTGTATCAGAAGTTCCCTATTACTCCTCTTAGACGGTGTATCTCCCCGTCAAACAAATAGATTATCACAGTCTATCACCATGAATGCATCAGCTTTAAAACACATCTTATATCAGACAAAATGCCAGGAGCATAAGTTGAAGATGATCTTAAATATCAGAGTAAAACACTGAGATTTCTGCTAGCTCCCTTTACCTCGATGACAGCAAGATAGCAGTCTTTGGTGTCTGTACACAGGTCAAAAATATTCCGTTTCACGTCAATTGTCGCTGGAAAACAGAACGTGACTTAGGATTAGACTACTGCTGTGCTCTTAAAACCAGTCTTTCTGTTCAAGGAATTCAAGGTGCCTGTTCATAAATATTTCCATAACTCATCTGCTTTCCAAAAGCAGAAAAATTATAATTCTCTTAGAAAATGGAGGATCTTAAATAAGGAACACCAATACAAGGCAAAATCACCAATGCCTGACACGTCACACTTACCTATAGGTTTGTAGTCAGTCGCATTAAACGTTCGGAAGGATGATCCAAAAGGGCTTTTCATCCTCTCTTCCAGTAAGTCATCTTCATCATCTGCCTGCAACATAGCTAGTTGGGAGGGGAAGTGGGACAGGGGAGCGAAACACTGTTAGAATCAGAAACATCCCCTATTCACAAGTGAGAAAATATCATTGGACAACCAAGACTTCAGAGCATCCTTCAGAAGCATACTATGCTTCAGAGCATAGTAAATTTCTCTCAAAGCATCTTCCTTGCATATCCAAACAACATCCTCAACCTCTCCTCTAGATTCCAAGAACTGTTACAGCTGAAGGTGCACAAAAATTGCAAGACAAAAGATTTTTCTATAAGCTCATAATGATACACATGGGTAATTACTCATAAAATTTCTTTGTATACAAGATTTTATCGTCAAAGCCAGTGGCCTTTCACGACAAATCAACATTATTCTCATCAACAAATTTTGTCACCATCTGTACTACTAAAGCTTATTACCTCCATACATCACTGTCCCCGTGTGGTTGAACACCACGCGACACTGATCGAGAGCAGGAACTGTGTGTAAAAGATGGAAGGTTCGAAGGTCCCACTAGGAGGGGAGTGGTCAAGGAAAACTATTTTTCCCAAAACTTATCTAGTTTCATGGGGGAAATTCTGAAATATTCTTTTCCTCCTCCATCTAGGTATTAACACTTTAAAAATCAATGAGATCAAGGTAAAACAAAAGCATGCAGAATGTCTATTTCTGAAGAATGGCCTGAACATCTCCTGTGATATCCTCAGGAGCTCCCTTTCTCCCAGTAACAGCACTTCACTGACTCTTCTGACTAACGTCCTTCCAGAGAGATAAAGCTCAACCTGACACCAGGGGAAGAGGGAGGCAGTAATCTGGTCACTCGTTTCCACCCCCCCCCCCCCCCCCCCCNNCCCCCCCCCCCCCCCCCGCAAAAAAGAGCCAGTTAAACGTCATCAATCATTACCAATATCAGTAAGAATCCACTGGAGATTCAATAATACCTCAAAACCAAAGGGAAAAATCAGGTTATTTACCTGTATGGGCACTTCAACCAGGTATTGGTAGGAAGATAAAATTATTTCTGCATTACAAGCTAAATAACAAATGGCAAGGCAGGCAGGGGCGCAAAGGATACAATCTCAGTATTAATGATGACCTCCAGCCCGTTCGGATGAAAGACGCCACTGATGTTCATGTTGAACTTGTCGAACTTGTGGATGGCCTGTGCAGAGCGGACATCCCACAGGACGCCATCATTTAAGACAAGATCGTCTGTAGGATTAAAGGTGGCGCAGTTCCTCTTGTAGTTGTTGGCAAGATCTGGGTTAAACAGAGTCAACAGCTTGTTGCCAGTCTGAATATCATAAATCTTTAGAGAAGAAGGGGTGGGAAGAGAAAAATCAGACCAATCCGTCCACTGACAAATTCAAACAGACGCTGCATAAAATAGCTGCCCCACACTTTTCAAAAGCCCATCAAAATCATAAAAGCCCTAATATTGAAAATAACTAAAAAATAGGAAGGCCACACCCATCCAAGCAAAGTTTATATGCTTTGAGTCCCATTTCAGGTTTTTTGAGAAGTCTCTTTCCCACGGGTAAGAAAATGAGAAGTAAAACGGCAATAGGGGTAAGAAAACCCTCTTCTTCTCCATCCCCCTTTCAAGAAAAAGAAAAAGTTTCTAAGATTGACACTGAGAAACTCTCCATGTAGACTAACCAACATTACTCAGAGAATACTCTTACACAGGTTACTTTTTGGAGAAGGGTATCAGTGAAATACCCCTTTCTCCTAAAAAATCTCCCAATATACTCTTTTAGTGCCCTACAACACTAAAAGTTCCAAAGTTGACAATGTGCAACCCATTCAGAGACCAGCTCTTTCCCATCAGCTTACAGACATGCTGTAGTATTTCCAGTCTTAAAAAAAAACCAAACCTCTTTTAACAGAGCAACAAATAAGGAGACACCACAAGGAAACGAACAAATCCAGATCATGGGACAAGACAACTAGCCTGGTCTCTTCAAAAGTCAATGTCATGAAAACTGGAGAAATGGTTCTTGGCTCTAAAACATTAGTGAGACACAACAACCAAATGCAATATGTGAATCTTGGCTGGATCCTGGTTCAAAAAACAAAAACAAAAACATTTGAAACCAAACACATCAGGAACAATCAGGAAAACTGAGTACGGGATGAAAATTAGATGGCATCTGGGAATTACTGTAAATTTTCTTATATTTAATAATGAGTGTGATGATGTAATAAAATGTCATTAATGCTAGGATACACACGTTATAAGATATGAGATAAAATGTCACAGTGTTTGCAACTTACTTTCAATGATTCAGAAAAACACACACATTTACACAGAAAATATGGCAAAATACTAAACTGATTAATCTAGGTGGCAGTTACCGGTACTACTGCTTCAACTTGTCTATGTATTTTAAAACTTTCAAATTTAGCTTGGGAGAAACCCTCCCTTCACCACTCCATACCACCACCCCACCTCAAGCTACTACCCTCACATCTGTTTTTCAGCAAACCTTGTCAAAAGACTTGTCTGTACTGTCTCCACCTCTCTCCTCCTGCTCTCCCGTGAAACCACTGTAATCAGATTTTCACCACAGCACACAGAGCTAGCTCCTGACATGCTTAACAGTGACCTCCACATAGTTACTCAAAGATCATGTCTCAATTCTTTCTTTTTTTGTCATACCACATTGCTTATGGGATCTTAGTTCCCCAACCAGGGACCGAACCCAGGCCCTGGGCAGTGAAAGCCTTGAGTCTTAACCGCTGATCAACAGGAAATTCCCTCAGTCCTCACGTTATGCAACCTGTCAGCAGTTTCTGACCCAGAGCATCAATCCTCCCCCGTTTTCCCTTGCCTTCAGTGGCACACCCTTTTCCTGAGCTCTCCTGCTACCTAAACTGGCCACACTTTTTGTCCTCCTTCCCAAGTTCCTCCTCACACTGCAACTTCCAAATACTGGCCCAAGCCAGGACTGTCCTCACATTTCTCTTCTCCAGCCTCCTCAACGATCTCATCCCAGATCATGGTTCATGCTCTCAACACATAGACAACGCCCACATTTGTATCTCCCATCCCAGACTTTTCTCCTGAACCCCCGTTAGTCTATTCCCTATTTGAATGTCTAAGAGAATCACAAACTCCATGTATCAAAGGCCCAGGGCCCAGCTGTGTCACTTCTCACTGCCTCCCAGGCCCACCCAAGCCCAGCTCCACTGTAGCGCTCACGTTAGCTGGACCACCACCCTCCTAACTGGAAAGCCTCCTCTTGCTTCTCTCACAGAAACCAGACTCACATTTTAGGAATTTTACATCCAATCACATGCCTTCTTAGTCACCCTCCAGTGTCCATCTCATACAAAGGAAAAGCCAAAGGTCTTAAACAACACACTGCTACAAGAAGCTCCAGGGTATGCCCCCACTGACTTTGGTTATCACCCCCTCCTTCTCCTTCCCACCTCCCAGTTATGGGCTTTTCCCTTGCCATTCTGCATCTCAAATCACTTTCCCCAAGGTATCTGCATGACGCCCATGCTTCCTTCAAGACATTGCTTAAACATTATCCAATCACTGACACTTATTTCCTGGATGAGAAAGAAGTCCCCCACACCACCACCAAGCCTGTGCTATCTCTTACCCTGCTCTCTTTTCCTTGGTAGCACTCACCACCTACCATACCATGTATTTGCTTCTTTTTGTTTACTGTCTCCCCATATGGATCCACCAAGACAAGAACTTTACTTCATAGTGCTTCAAGGTATCTTTTGTGCTAATGAAACAGTTCGCAAGCTGTAAGACTGTTCAGTCTTTTTACACTTTTCCCATATAGCCTGAAACTACTTCCTTACAATTCTAGATTTTATCTGGAAAGAATCATCACTGAGTAATTTCTGGGTTGCCCACAGGACTTAAGTAATCAGACTCAGTCCAAAAAGTTTCAGTATAAACAGACAAATCACCCTGAAAAATGTGGATTCTTAAATACTTACATGGGCGATGTCTCCCTTTGTGCCTATGACCCGGTCCTGAGAATGCTTACTGAACTCAACATAATGATCTTCTGTAAAGGAATGCCTACGAACAAACAACAGAAGTACTGCTGTAACTGAGCTTCAGGACATAATTATTTAACTGACTAAAAAGAAAGTGATTCTCAGCCTCTGGCCTGACTATACTCACCTGAAGATTCTCAGTTCCCAAAGAGGAAAAAATTGTACACATAAGATTAAAAAGAAAATTCCCTCCATCAATTTGTCCAAGAAGATTCAAAATAAATGAATGGGAACTACTTGGTTAAAACAATGGCTAACAGGGTACATATGCCTCTGAAATATGCCCCAGCAAAGAGCGCCACTATGATAAAATAGAAAGATGTGCCCTTCTGGATCAGTGAAGGGTCTGCTGTCTGATGGGAATGTATATACTTGGTAAGAATACCCAGGAACCAAGAAAAAAAAAAGTCTTATCAAACATGTACCACAGATGAGGAAGAGAGAAGTCAGCAATAAAACTTACAGCATTCCTCTCTTCCCCCAAAATGCTCTGAGTCAAAGAATCAGATGAAGGGGATAAACTGTAAAACAGACACTGAATTATAAAAGTAGATACATACTTCATATCAAATACTGATTTCATTCCCCAAAGTGCAGACAGAGGCTGGCTCCAGGTAGCTGATGTCAGCAGCAAGGATCCATCCTAAAAGAAGATGGGAAGCCCAAGATGGGTAATCATGTGTTTACATAAATGCCATCTTTCATTAGCATTCTAAAATATAACATATATTGTTGGATTATAAAGAAAACAGAAAAACTTAGGAATCAAGAAATGGTCAGAAGCTGCTAAGATTTAAGTAATATGCACCTCCTGTGTCACAAAAAAAATCACTAAATTTGAGAATATTTAATCCTCCTGAACTAGTAACATGAAATACAATAGTTTCAAGGGTGTGGTGGGTGGGGGATGATGAGACTTAGATGTCAAACATGGTTTCTCCTTTCTTAATATTTGGCCTTATTTCTCCATCTCTCTCATCTGAAGTATCAGTAAACTGAAAATAGCTGTTAGACTCTGTAGCTAAGGATTCTTAAAAGATTTTTCAAAGAGGAAGCCCAATAAAAGATCAACTTGCTTTATTTTTCTTCCCAGCTCATCACCAAATTTACTTAATCTATATTCCTCATGATTCCATTATAATTTTTTCAAACTTTCTGTTTTGTACTGGGGTATAGCCAATCACCAATGTTGTTATAGTTTCAGGTGAACAGCGAAGGGATTCAGCCATGCACATACGTGTATCCCCTTCCCCCAAATGCCCCACCCGTCCAGGCTGCCACACAGCATGGAGCAGAGTTCCCTGTGCTCTACAGCAGGTCCTTGCTGGGGATGCATTTTAAATGTAGCAACCTCCTTCACTTCAACATGAGGGCAATTATCCTGGTCATCTTAACAGTCTTGACTTGCAGAAACAGCGAAAGCACTGATTCCATCCACAAAACAGCACTAACAACAGCTATATTTACAGTGGATCACCAACAAGGCCCTACAGTAGAGCACGGGGGCTCTGCTCCACGCTGTGCGGCAGCCTGGACAGGAGGGCGGTTTCGGGCACAAGGGAAGCATGTCCATGTATGGCTGAGTCCCTCTGGTGTCCACCTGAAACTATCAAAACACTGCTTATCAGCTATACTCCAATATAAAGAATTAAAATGAATAGTACTACTAAACTATGAGCTACCACTGGGATCATACAATGCTTGTTTTCCTAAAAATTCACAGTACTTACAGATTTCCTTCCAACACAAAAACTTTTGTGGTCGTAGTTGATAGATAATCTCCGTTTCTAAATAAAGCACATTAAAAATCTGCCCATCTATCTTTAGGTCTGGAAAACATAAGGGCCAGACAGTACATACTCTAGGTTTTGCAAGGCCACATGGTCTGTGCTGCAGGCAACAATACTCAACTCTGCCGCTGTAGCACAGAGCAGCCAGGACGTAAATGAACATGAGCATGGCTGTGTGCCAAACAAACTTTACACACAAATACAGGAAAGCGGTCAGCCCACACACCTGCAGTTCACCAACCTATCCTAGAAGCATGACTGAGCACAACCTAGGAAGGGAGCTTTACCCTGGAGGGCTCCAGGTGTGTGATGGCGGAGTTGTGACAGTTGTAGCTGGCCTCCTCCTGTCCACTGAACACGTTGTAGAGCTTCAGCTGCCCGGTGCAGGTGCCCAGCATCAGGAAGCGCTCTCGTGCGGAGAACGCACAGCAGGTGAGGCCGCTCTCATCCTCGTTGGCTTCCCGGAACACTGAAATAGGACGGAACCTGAACAAACGAAAGAGAATCAGAGACAAAGAACATGCAAAGACTTGGAAGAACAAAACTCTGTGAGAAGGACAGGAAGAAAAACAGCCTTTCTGTTTGAAGCGGGTTCTTCCCAATTATCAGTGGCCGCCAGTGGTTCATCTTCATTTTACAAGAGAACTGGACCTTCACTTAAAAATGTTAACAATAACAAAAATTCCCATGTGAAAAACCTGACATCCCATGACTTGTATGTAAGATTTTTTAAAAAATATTTATTCGGCTGCGCTGATCTTAGTTGTGGCATGTGACCTCTTAAGTGCGGCACAGTTCCCTGACCAGAGGTTGAACCCAGGCCCCCCGCGTTGGCGGCGTGAACTCTTACCTACTGGACCACCAGGGAAGCCCCAGTATAAGATTTTTAAGGGGTCAGAAGAGGTAACAACTTGGACCAGCACAAGTATAAGCTTGAGAGCCTCGTCAGGGACAGAGTGTTATGTGGGTTCTAGAAAACACACTAATATAACAAGAACAGAGTATCTTATATTGCCAGTAATTGTACAAGGAACCCCTGGATTCCCCTTGACAAAAGGGGGCACAGTCACACTGCTCAGGTATTCACACAAAACGATAATTCCTGGTATTTCAGGCCAACAAAAGGTTTTCTGGAGTTATTACTTCATGCTGATATTGCCCACATACTGACTTAAACAGAAAAATCATTCTCATTCCCAGGGAGTGAGGTAACCTCTCCTTACCTGCTAAAAATAAGGTGCCTATCAAAGCACCCGCCATCTACCCCTCCGTACTTTGGAAATGATGCCCTGCGGTTTAGCCTTGAGGTAAAGTTTATTGGCGCTTGTCGCCTCTGTTTTGGCTCAGGACACTGGTGAGGAGTAAAGAGAGAGAAGGGTGGGCAGGTGGCAACTGGGTTCTTGCAGCGAGCATGCTGCTCTCTAAGATATTCTGTGATGATACTGTCCAGCGTAGGCGGGGAGGGAAGGTGTCTGTCCAGCTGCTTTTTTATGGCTGGGCTCTGGCTGTAGGCGCCATGGTCCGACTTCTGCCGCAACACTCTGATTTTCCTGCCATTGCAGGGTGATGGCCTCTCTCTGATAAAACTGATCCTACCAATCACAGGGGAGTTGCCTGCATGAGATGGACCAGGCAGAGCTAGTGAAGCCTGGGGGACCCGCGGCTGAGGATGAGCAGCGGGGGCAGAAGGGGCAGAGGCAGCCACAGCAGCATGGCTGCCCAGTCGAGTTGCAATGCCATTGGCGATGCGAGGGGTGCGGGGAAGAGAGACGGGAGAAGCAGCAGCGGTGACCGGGGTGAAGGCAGAAGAGTGGGAGGCAGCAGTCATGGGCAGGTCGGCCTCTTTAGTCAGCACAGTGGCTGTCTCCCCAAGGCCTTTAGAAATGAGATGGTTTCGGATCAGCAGAAGCAGCTCTTTCTCAGGAAAGGAGATCCGTGACTGGGCAACAACATCAGCTTTCTGCAGACGTGCCAGGGACACGTCGGTGCCGATGAGCAGAGGCTTCCCCGACACCCGCTCGATGAGCTCAGCGGCGTACTTGCAGAACTTGACGTGGTCACTGCGCTTGTCCTGCAGCACAGGCTCTTTCATCAGCTGCTGGATCTGGCAGCTGCTGAAAAGGGGCAGTTTGCTGATGATCTGCCGCACGGTGCTGCTGCGAGACAGGCCCACCAGGGCCTTGCAGGCTAGGGCCCGGATCTGGTCTGCATCTGTGATGGGCATCTTGACGGACAGTAAGGACAGAAGCACCTTGATGCCGTTGTTGGACTGCACCACGTTCCACATCTTGGCCAGAGTGTGCTCACTGCTTTTGGGTGTCTGAGGCAGCTTCCTCCGAGGCGTTCCAGAGATAAACTTTCCAATACTAGAAATTCTGTTATCCGGGCCACACACACAATTGATGATAATCTGAAGCGCTGACTTCTGAATTTCAGCATCGTGAATAAAGAACTCACCCTCAGCCACTCCCAAAATAATGCTGATACCTATGGGGGAAAAACTTTTTTATATTATTCCTCATAACACTAATGGCCAACTTCAACGGTTATTTCAGAGTCAAAATTTACAGTTCTATTCATTGTGTCCCCAAACCACTACAATATTGTAAAGTAATTAGCCTCCAGTTAAAATAAAGAATTAATTTTTATTTAAGTGTAGCAGTTTTCTCTTCAGTTCAGTTACTCAGTGGAGTGGGACTCTTGCGACCCCATGGACTTAAGCTTGTAAGGAATAGTTTGTGTAAAATGCAGTCAGTTCTGCTGCAATGTATCTTTATGACAGAATACCTAATGTGCAGTTTTTAAATACGGGCGGGAATGATGTCAGTATCATGTGGAAGTTGCCAAGATTCATGTACAAGCTTTCCCAGGTAAGGAAAACAAAACCAGTGGGAATAAATAAAAACTTCCAGCAGGAAAGAAAAAGTCCTCAGCCCTGGCTGCTATAGTGGCAGCAGAAACCCTTTCTTGTACATATGAAGAAACTTGAAAACAAGTGGCTAAGCCTCAGGCTTTCTCCCTAGGGTAGTGCATTCTAGAGCCCACAGCCACTCACGTGACTTGCATGCTCGCCTTAGCAGCAGCCCTCCTCGGCCCTGATCTTAATGAAGGGTTTGTTCATTTGCGCTGCTTTCCAATTATTCAGTTTGAGTTGCTTAAATTTTCTGCTATCTGGCCCAGCCCATTTTTCTTATAAATTCTATTTTTAGCATAACACTCTGCAGAGTGCAAGGTTTTCAGGAATGCACTTGCACTATTATAGCAAAAATGCTATACCCAGAATGAGTTCACTAACATGACTCCCTTATTTGAAACTGATGGCAGGACTTAAAAGAACTTAAAGGGTATCCCCTCTTTTGCTACCTTCTGTTCTAGTACTGCAAAATTAGGTCAGTTAAGTAACCACAACCAGAATGGCAGAGGAAAACAAATTAAAACCACGCAGTGACAAAAATGGCAGGAGACAACCCACCTACAGTGGAGACGGTGGAGCCAGCCTCATCCAGCACATCCACTGATTCTGCCAACTGGAGCTGAATTTTTGGCACAACAGTGAGAATAGCCAGGACATCCAAAGCAAAGCGCACAGTGTCGTTCCTGGACAGAAAGAAGAATTAGTCAAAGGGAAACTCGGATATAGCCACAAAAAACAGTCTCTGTTAAAAGAGAGACTGACAGACACAGACAGTGGGTCAGAACTACTTAGTACCTGAATGACTCTGTCCCTAGCTGTGGCATCAAGAGAGGATCTGTAAGTCACCACAACATTAATTTCAAAACACATGGGTATGGAATTTTCATCTCTCCAACTGCTAAGATTAAAAAACAAAGGATAATCTCCAATGCTGCTGAAGATGAGCAGAGACAAATGCTCTCAAACTTTTGGTAGGAGAAGAAAATAGGATATTCCTCTTAGAAAATAATTTGGAAATATGAAACAAGGTTCTTAAAATGTTTGTAACCTTTGGCCCAGGAATTTTACCTTTAGGAATTTGTTCTAAGGAAATAATCAGAAGTACAAACAAGTATTTATGGATTAAGATGTCCATTACCACATCATGTAAAACAGCAAAAGAATTAAGAAAACGTACACAGGAAATAGTTAAATTCTGGTCTACTTTGCAGCTACTGACAGTTATTTCAAAAAACACTCGTAAGGACAAATGAAAAGGCTAGAAAGACAACAAAACCAAGATGCAAAATCTTAAAGCCAACAACACCAAGCACTGGCAAGAAGGGAGAGAAGATGGCAACTCCCACAGACTGCTGTGGGAGAAGCCAACAATATGAGCGTTTTCCAAACAATCTGGCAACATCCACTAAAGATGAGATGCAGCCACATTACAACTCAAACTGTATATATCACATCCTCAAGAGAGACCTCAAAAAGAAATTCGTGGAACCACTCATTTGACAGGAAAAAGAGAAAAAAGACACTAAATGCCCATCAACAGGAGAATAAACCTTAGTATAGAAATGTGCTTAGTCACTCAGTCATGTCTGATCTTTGCAACCCCATGGAGCCCACCAGGCTCCTCTGTCCACGGAGTTTTCCAGGCAAGAATACTGCAGTGGGTTTCTATTTCCTACTCCAGGGGATCTTCTCAACCCAGGGACTGAACCTGCATCTCCTGGGTCTCCTGCACTGGCAGGTAGATTTTTTACCACTGCGCCACCTGGGAAACCCAATATGCAAATATAAGAATTCAAATACGTATCAACACGTAAATCTCAAACACTTAAGGGTGACTGAATACCTGAAACTTACATTAAAAAAATAAGTAAAAGTAAGGGTGAAGAAAGCAAGCACAGGTAACACTCTATACAATTTTAAACCATAAAAAGAGTACCGTATCATTGATGACACACCCACACATATGCACAGCATAAAAAAAAGAGTGGAAAGAACGCACACCAGATTCAGAAGACTGGCCACTCTGGGCTGGGGAGCAGAAAATGGAAAGGAGCTGAGAAAGCAACATGCCAACCCTGAGTATGGAGTAGTAGTTATATTATTCTCTGTATCTTCATATAATTTGAGGTATTTCATTTAAAATATGAGTTTAATTAAACATTATAATCTTAATTATGTCTATTTACAGAATTATGGAAAAGAGATTAAAGAAATTAACAGAGGCTAAGAATAATTTCCACTTCTAAGGTTTTGTATATTCTAAGCAAGACCTTCTAGAACAAAACGATGTCCTTTTCATCATAAGGGACTGGAATGCAAAAGTAGGGAGTCAAGAGACACCTGTTTGGCATTGAAGGGACTTCAAAAAGAGGTTCATGGTACCACTCATTTGACAGTAAAAAAAAAAAAAGACACTAAATGCCCATCAACAGGAGAATAAACTACAGGATAGATATGCTTGGCCTTGGAGCACAAAACGAAGCAGGGCAAAGGCCAACAGTTTTGCCAAGAGAACGCACTGGTCATAACAAACACCCTCTTCCAACAACACAAGAGACAACTCTATACATGGACATCACCACATGGTCAATACCGAAATCAGACTGATTATATTCTTTGCAGCTGAAGATACAAAAGCTCTATATAGTCAAAAGAAGATGGGGAGCTGACTGTGCCTCAGATCACCAGCTCTAGTGCAAAATTCGGGCTCAAAATGAAGAAAGCAGGGAAAACCACTAGGCCCTTCAGATATGACCTAAATCAAATCCCTTATGATTATACAGTAGAAGTGACAAATAGATTCAAGGATTAGATCTGGTAGACAGAATGCCTGAAGAACTATGGATGAAAGTCCTTAATCTTATAAAGGAGGTGGTGGCCAAAACCATCCTCAAGGAAAGGAAATGCAAGAAAGAAAAGAAGGTGTCTGAGGATGCCTTACAAATAGCTGAGAAAAGAAGAGAAAGGGAAAGATATACTCAACTGAATGCAGAGTTCCAGAGAATCGCAAGGAGAGATAAGAAAGCCTTAAGTGAAAATGAAAAGAAATAGAGGAAAACAATAGAATGGAAGAGACTAGAGATCTCTTAAAGAACATCAGAGATACCAAGGGAACATTTCGTGCAAAGATGGGCACAGTAAAGGACAGAAACAGCAAGGACTTAACAGAAGCAGTAGAGATTAAGAAGAGGTAGCAAGAATATACAGATGAACTGTACAAAAAGTTATTAATGTCTTGGATAACCATGATGATGTGGTCACTCATCTAGAGGCAGACATCACGGAGCACAAAGTCAACTGGGCCTTAGGCAGCATTACTACGAACAACACTAGCCGAAGTGATGGAATTCCAGCTGAGCTATTTCAAATCCTAAAAGATGATGCTGTGAAAAGTGCTGCACTCAGTATACCAGCAAATTTGAAAAACTCAGCAGTGGCCACAGGACTGGAAAAGGTCAGTTTTCATTCCAATCCCAAAGAAGGGCAATGCCAAAGAATGTTCAAACCACCATACATTTGCATTCATTTCACATGCTAGCAAGATTATGCTCAAAATCTTTCAAGCTAGGCTTCAGTAATATGTGAACTGAGAACCTCCATACATACAAGCTAGATTTAGAAAGGCAGAACCACCAGAGATCAAACTGCCAACATCCACTGGATCATAGAAAAAGCAAGAGAATTCCAAAAAAACATCTATTTCTGTTTCACTGACCACGCTGAAGCCTTTGACTGTGTGGATCACAAGAAACTGTAAAAAATTCTTCAAGAAATGCGAATACTAGACCACCATACTTGCTTCCTAAGAAACCTGTATGCATGTCAAGAAGCAATAGTTAGAACCAGACATGGAACAATGAACTGGCTCAAAATTGGGAAAGGAGTATGTCAAGGCTGTATATTGTCACCCTGCTTATTTAACTTATATGCAGAGTACATCATACAGAATGCCGGGCTAGAAGCACAAGCTAGAAACAAGATTGCCAGGAGAAATATCGAGAACCTTAGATAGGCAGATGATACCACTTTAATGGCAGAAAGTGAAAACTAACTAAAGAACCTAAAGAAAAGTAACTAAAAAGCTGGCTTAAAACTCAACATTCAAAAAACTAAGATCATGGTATCTGGTCCCACCACTTCGTGGGAAATAGATGGGGAAACAGTGGCTGACTTTATTTTTGGGGGCTCCAAAACCACTGCAGATGGTGATTGCAGCCATGAAATTAAAAGACAATTTACTCCTTGGAAGGAAAGTTATGACCAACCTAGACAGCATATTAAAAAGCAGAGACATTACTTTGTCAACAAAGGTCCATCTAGGCAAGGCTATGGTTTTTCCAGTAGTCATGCATGGATGTGAGGGTTGGAATATAAAGAAAGCTGACCACCGAAGAATTGATGCTTTTGAACTGTGGTGTTGGAGGAGACTCTTGAGAGTCCCTTGGACTGCAAGGAGATCCAACCAGTCCATGGGAGACCAGTCCTGGGTGTGCATTGGAAGGACTGATGTTGAAGCTGAAATTCCAATACTTTGGCCACCTGACGTGAAGAACTAACTTACTTGAAAAGACCCTGATGCTGGGAAAGATTGAGGGTGGGAGGAGAAGGGGAAGACAGAGGATGAGATGGTTGGACGGCATCACCAACTCGATGGACTTGAGTTTGCATAAACTCCAGGAGTTCGTGATAGACAGGGAGGCCTGGCATGCTGCAGTTCATGGGGTCACAAAGAGTCGGACGTGACTGAGCGACTGAACTGAACTGTCCCTTAGAAGAACAGTTGACAAATCTAGACATCATATTAAAAAGCAGATTATTACTTTATCAACAAAGGTCCATATAGTCAAAGCTATGGATTTTCCAGTAGTCATGTATGGATATGAGAGTTGGACCACAGAGAAGGCTCAAAGCCAAAGAATTGATGCTTTCGAACTGTGGTGTTGGAGAAGACTCTTGAGAGTCCCTTGGACTGCAAAGAGATTAAACCAATCAATCCTAAAGGAAATCAATCCTGAACATTCATTGGAAGGACTGATGCTGAAGCTGAAACTCCAATACTTTGGCCACCGTATGCGAAGAGCCGATTTGGTGGGAAAGATTGAAGGCAAGGGAAGAAGGGGGTGACAGAGGATAAGATGGTTGGATCGCATCACCAACTCAATGGATGTGAGTTTGAGCAAACTCAGGGAGACAGCGAAGGACAAGGAAGCCTGGTGGGCTACAGTTCATGGGGTCACAAAGTGTTGGACACAATTTGGCCACTGAACGAGAACAAAGAATAATTTTCATTTCTAAGGTTTTTGTATATTCTGAGCAAAAACAAGTATTTAATTCTAGTTCTAGAAATAAGCTTTTAAATGACATATTTTTTTTCTTAAGTAATCCACATATGGATTTACCATTCAAAATATGTATTTATAACCTTATTATCCTTTCATCATCTTTAAAGCAATATTCTCCAAGTAAATATAATAACCTCCTTTAATACTCTAAAAACAGTGGTTCTGAAAGTGTGCTTGGGGACCCTAGGAGTCTCTAAGACCTTTTCGAAAGGTGCTGAGATTTAAAAAATATTTTCATAATAACACTAGGATGTTATTTTTTCCTTTCTCACTCTCCTCTCATGAGTGTATACAGAGCTTTCCAGAGGCTATGTCATGTGTGATGCCACAAAAGGTTGAATACAGAAGCAGATATGAGACCTATTAAGCCAGATACTTGCTGGAAATCAGCTGGGTTTATTTTGGAAACTTTTCATAAAAAATGCCAATAAGCAATGGGTTCAGATTATTTTTAAATAAGTTGGTAAATATATTACATTTTCAGTTTTAATTTCTAATACGCTAAATATCAATAGATAAAAAACAAAAGCTCTTAAGGGTCCTAATAATTTTTAGTACAGTAAAGGAACCTTGAGACCAAAAAGCTTGAAGATGGCCACTCCTAAAGTATTCATCTAGATTTAACTATCCTAGGAATTAGAGTAAGAAACCACCTGTCTTTATGGCAGTGGGTGGATAGGGCAAGGAGGTCAAGAACCACAGCTTATAAACTTTGTTTCTTTGTACCCTCCAGACTCCTTATCCAAAACATAGCTTTCTTTTTGCATCAGCCTCGAATAGAACCTACCCAACTGCCTGATTCCATTAGCTGTTTATCCCTGAGCCTTGTCCAGCTTCAAATACAGCTGTATGTGAAGGTCAAATAGACATCATATATGGTTGCCAAGCAGTAGAGAGACATTTAAAGTCTAAGTACAAAGAATACTAGACTCCAGTCTCAGGACGACTTCAATATACCTCTGCAAGCTGTAGCCACATAGATTGCATAACTTCTCTAAGAGTACATGAGCCTTATCTGTGGTGCAGTATTTATAAACACCAAGACCAAGCACTCTGTACATTTAAAGATATTTATCATGCTTAATTATCACGCTTAATCTAGTTTCTCAGATTCAAGTCCAAAATTTTAATTCAATTCAACAAATGTTTGTTAAGCATACGTCATGTGAAAACCAACATTAACATTAGCAAAAAGGCGATCTTTGAAACCTCTCTCTGGTCCCACCTTGCATAATAGGTCTTCCAATTGCAAGCGATAGAAATGAGCTGCAACAAGAGCTGGACACAAGACAGCTTGAGGAAGACTTCAGCTGGCTCCCAATACAGCTGCGCTGGGCCATATTCTATCAGAAACTCCATCATTTCCACAATCTGCTCATGAGTATATGAGCATGCCTAAAAGGACAGAGATATACTATTAAAGAGCTCTATCAATCTGCCTGCTGTTTTCCCAAGCACAGCTCAATACTCAAAAGATTTTAATAATAAAGCTAAGTAGTAAGTCTTGACACACACTTCTTGAGTCCACAGCCCACATGTGAAATAATAAATGATGCTTCATCTTTTATTTGTAACTAGACTCATAATACATTCTGCCAAAAAAGGTAACAAAATGTTCAAATTATTGGTGCATATATTTCACACCTTGAGAAGAAAAAGAAGCACCACATAAAATAACTGATTTCTTTTCAATATGTGACTTTTAAAACATGCGTATACTCATCTTTGTTCTAAAACATACTATTTTCAAAAATGATAGTGAAGTAAATTATAGATGTACCAGGTTTCAGAAGAAAATTCCACATAGAAGCAGCTAGAATATCTATCTAGTACTTTCCATAGAAAAAAGTCCTTTCACACACATCTCAGTTTATCTTTTAGTTTAAGTATCCCAGCGAAGTACAAACTTACAACTGGAAGCAAAGTAAGTGCTCGATACATCCATTTTCTTTTTTTTTCCTTTGGAGCGTGCAGCTAGGATCTTAGTTTCCTGACCAGGGATTGAACCTGGGCCACTGAAGTTGAGTCATATAACCACTGTACAGCTAGAGAAGTCCCTACATCCCTACACCCATTTCATTCTGCCTCCTCACAGTGCAAGTATAATCCATGAATGTACATCCCACCTGGACTCCACTGATACGAATGTGCATTTCAGGCCCAAGATGCTACAGACAACACTAACAATGTTTCTTTTTCAGACAAGGTTCTCTCACCTTGTATGGAGGTTGAGGATGAACAAGAATGCCACCTTCAGTCCTCTGAAGAGACTGCTTCACTTGTTCCAATTTAATGGCCAGGTGAGCTTCAAAGTACTTGCGCAAGGCCATGCAGGTATGTTTACCAGTTTGCCGGCTAGCGAATATCTCATCATCACTCAGAAGTGCCCCCTGATCTTCCAAATTTAGAATCTCCAAAGTACTGATCTATTAAGAAAGGGGCAGAAGAGGAGAAAGAACAAAGAGGAAAAGTAAAAGAAAAAAGTAGAAAGATTTCAGTAGATTTTTATGCTCAAGAAGATTGATAAGCATCACAGTACATCTGTCTATACCTCATGTTAAGAGCAGACATATGGAAACAAAACACTAAACCTACACTGAACAGTGACACAGCTCTCCACCATGCTGAAAGACACGGAGGCACGAAACTGCTCTTAGAACAAGCAGTTCTCCCTGTAGATTACTATCTTCAAGGCAAGGCTACAATGGACAGTCCTCTGACCACTTAAGAGGAAGAAAAAGTTGTGAATGGAGGAGGAAAAAAGACTTTATCCATAAAAATGACAGAAACCCCCTCCAGTCAGAAGCTTCTTCTCTTCAGTGCTGCTGAAGGGCGGCCACATCAAGCAGGACCCCACTCCTCACAAAGAGAAGCCACTGAAGAACCTCACCAAGTTCACCAGGCGGCGAAGACCATCATAGCGGTCAAAGAGTTCCAGCACAGCCCGGAAGGAGAAGCAGATGGAGAAAAACATGGTAGCGTGGCAGCAGCCCGAGGCGTGCGAACACTCCATCAGCCACAGAGTGTAGTTCACCACGTCAGAGAGAACGTTGTGGGGATGCATGCAAACCTGCGAAGGATAAAAATAAAACACAGTTTTTTAAAACGTGGGGGAAAGGAACTTCCAGAAGGTATAAAAAACTCACCAGTGTACATAGGTATCTACAAAATACAACAATCCTTCCTGAGTAAGTCATTCTGATTTAAAGCTTAAGCTGTAAGTAAAATTTTATGACAATCTATTCCAAGGCTGAAAACAATCTAAATTTAGAGAAATGTTTAAATTCCACCTAAGCTTTCGGAGTGTCAAACTTTGCAAATATTTTTATCCTTTAACGCTCGCAACGCTCTGTTACACAAGTATTAGGATCACCTCTTAACTAATGAAGTGGCTCAGAGATGTAAGGGACTTTCCCAGGCTGATAAAAAGCTGATAAAAGCAACTGAGCCTTCTGATACTGAAGTCTACAAGTTCAGTATCCATTCAATCACTGATTTGTTCCCATACATGGGGCTGACTCCTGTCAGACAATGAATTCTGAAGCATTACCCAGGTTTGGCACTTTTTAAAATCTTAACCACAATTAATTCTGCACAAATACACACAGATTAGGTTACTACTCCCAAGGGATTACATACATATCTTTGCAGAAAGCTAGATCTTAACGAGTAAAAAAATTAAAATCAGAAGATTACCCCATTAATAAATTTGCACAGAAGAATAAAGACATCACCCAAGAGGAATTAACCAACTTCACTCTACCACAAAAGCTACAATTGCATAAATATAGAAGAATGCCCAGATATAGAAACAACAAGGGTTGCTGTGGTGTCTAGGGACCCATATCTTTTCTAAAGTATAACCCACTTACATTAAAAAAAAAAAAAAAACATGAAATAAAAAATCTTAACTGGAAAAACAGAAAAACCAGAGGGGTATGGTACCTCTAGAGCCCTAAGAACAATTAGAATGATTTTACTATCTCTACCACAAACTATCCTGTTAACATACACAAAGCATCATCTGTTGTTTTTATAACTGACTGACTCAAAAATGCAAAATGTAACTCTACTGAGGGACACCTGAGAAGAGCCTGAAAACAGAATGCTCAGTAAAGATCAGACATTCATGTTACTTGCTCCTTTCATTAAAACCTAATCCAACTGTTTAATTTTCTTATCCAAAAGCTTTTCTGTGAATGCATCAGAGTAGTCCCCACCCTACACCATTCCCACACATCTGATGGACTGGACTTACTCTTTCCATGGCATCCTGGTTGTAGGACAGGTAATACAAGCACATGGATACACCAGTTGCAGCCATAGAAGGACGAGGAATTTCCAGTAATTTCTGTACTCCACCGTGCGCAACAAATTCTGTGGCAAACTTATTGTGGAGCAGGAGAGATGCTAGGTGCTACAGAAAGAGCATACATATGACCATGGAACAATCTTGTACAAGTCTCTCTTCACAGAACATTAAGTTGCTACATACAAAGACTCCTTAGAAGTAGACAACCACCCCCTCAAAACAGAAGTAAAACCAATACTGCTTCAGGGAAACAAAAAAATAAGCCAACAAAAACTGCAGAATTCCGTAACATTTCCTCCTAATACCAGAGGTTTTCATGACGGTGAAAAACAAGAAATGAAGAAAACTACTGTACATTATGACACACTCCTATAATCGTTTTACTATTACATATCTTCCCTAATGGATATTTGTCACCCTTTCCATTTTAATCCTTTTAAACATAATCAGCTCTATGTTTTAGCTTTGGCCCAGTCACTGATTCATCCAAAACTCTGCTTTCTTTTAAACTGATACTTGCTTATATCCTCGAAAACAATCTTCAAAAAACTAGTACATTTCTGGTACTAATCAGAATGCACTTTAAATAGAATTTATTAATAACACATTTCATTAAGTCTATATTAGACAAGTTTTTGTTGTCTTTTAAGTTTTGTTACCTCGCTATCAGATTCTTACTAGCCTCTATGGGTGGACCTGAACTTCTGGGCAATTCAAGGGCACGGAGTGCAATGCAAACAGCAGGCTCCTCAGTGACTCTGAATCCAGGCCAACATGGATGCAGCCTCATGAGAACTAGAGCCCCCCTCCTGTTTCTCACACCAAAGTGTCTTCTGGGTCATGAGACAGGCAGCAGGTACAGACAAAACGATACAGATTTATAACTGATACTTGTACAAATTTCACCAAGGTGTGAAATCTGTTCCCTCTTCAGACATTCTCTCAATACACAGACTCGGACTAATCCTTAATTCAGACCCCTTCCCTGTTTACTTTTCTTGTCTGATACACAAACCTCCACCACCAAGCCTTTCCCTAAGAAACAGCTAAACCATGTGTGGTTCCCTCCCCAATACTCAGGCCACTGCACGTGCTTTTTTCTCAAAACCACTACCGTAAAGTGGCAGTTCCACTGCCAGAATCAGCAGTAGGGAAAACAGAGACCAAACAGGCTCAGCCTTTACCAAGAACCTTAATTCTAGTTGGCTCAACACAGCCCATACCTGGCTCACCTCCCTCTTGTGGGCAAAGACTGTATTTTCACTCCTTATACTGCACCTCCGTATAAGGTCTAGTTCTTAATTTACTATTTTAACCCATTTTGTTTCTACTAACGTCAACACTTACCCCTTCTCCTGCACAACTGAGTCTTCCTTTTGAACAAAACCGTACATATAACTTTCTACACTTTTTATTTCCCCATAGGAAAGATCTCTTATCTGGTTTTACCCTGTTCATCCTCATTCCATTTTCTCTAACCCCTTACATGATTCTGCATAGAAACAGGTGAATAATGACACCCATTATAGGTTCTCATACAAAGACCTACAGAAATAGCAACTGCCAAAGCCCTTCTTCCACTATTTCCTTTTCAAGACAGGACGCTGCATCTGAAAGCAATACCTTGGGCCACTGGAGACAACTCTGACCTCCAGCTTCATCCCACTGTTCAAAGTAAAATCGTGAGTTTGCACACTTTATACACACATACACACACACACACACACTGCATTCCACACACAGGGATACATGTTACTTCAATTTATGTCTGACCTCCTCCAAACTTAAAATTTCTGGGGTCTGCAAGTCAAATTTCATCATTTGTATTTAATTCCAATACACTTTGGAACTGCTGGCCAACATAGCAGTCATTGGCTACATGTGGCTAATTTCGTTAAAATTAAGTGAAAAATTCAGGGGCTCAGTGGCACTAGCTACATTTTACATGCTCATTTGTGGCTAGTAGCTGCTATACCGAAAAGCACAAAGAACATTTCCATCATCACAGAAAGTTCTACTGGACAGTGTAGCTCTGGAATATCTATCAGGAATGAAATTATACCTTTAAAGAACAAGAACATCATCTCTTTTTCAGAGGTTTTATCTAGAAGCTACTAGTTCTCAAAGAGAACAGCCAGACCATTCCTTCCTTTGTGCCCCAATACATCTGTCACAACATCTATATTTTAAAAAAAATCACAGGCTTACATGCCTGGCTCTCTCAACCACTGATAAACAGCAGAGACTTAATTTTAAATTTGTCTAATACTATAAATATCACAGAACAGTACTGTGTCCATTAGTTACCTGTTAGGTAGAACTGTAATAGCCACAATGTTATTCATTCAACTTAACCTCTCTCCCTTCAGATTACCTTAATTATCATGAAGACGTACGGATTTAGTGGGCTAGACATACCTGCCTGCCTATATTTAGCCCTTTTGCAACCTAGAAATTCCTTTACTTTCACTGAATTGGGTATGTCTCTATTTCTTTATTCATTTTCTGATTTATACTCTAGATAACCTAACATCATACAATATGTATACAGTTAATAACTTGGTAAGCCTCAACTCTTCTATTTAAACAAGAAATTTTCATTTGTTGCTACTGACACATCTATTAATAGAAACATTCTAAACAATAAAATCCAGAATGTTATATACCAAAACACATAGATAATCCACATTAATTAAATGCTCAGTAACTAATATTTTAAAGAACTTTACCTTGAGTGCCTCAAATGTAAGCAGGACATCATTAGTTTGTTTTAAGTCAATGTAGAACATCATCAACTCCCGTGATCCAAGCTGCATGAATATGGGGAGTAACTGAAATGAACACCAAAAACATGTCTTAACATTTGAATTTATTTTCACATATTTCCTGACAGAAGACTAAAGAAACCCTTCCTCCCTCCTTCATAAAGATAAGCATATAAGCACATTTTGTTTGAAAAGACCTTATCAGGAGTGACTTCCATAAGACTTTACCAGTTTGACGCAGACTTTTCTGTCTTAGAATGAAAACACATCAGTGTATAATATGCCGCCACAAAATACCCCAGAAATGAACATAGTAGTCTTAAATAGTGAACACTGCTTTTCCCAGTAAGCTTACCTCCTGATATTCTCCTAAAGGGGTCAAATACTGGAGAATAAGTCGCTGCTCAATAGCAGGAGTCATAGGATAAAGGGTATAATTGGTGCCAATCACCCAGGGGGACATTTCTGACCAGCTGCTATTGGACAGTTCAACAAACATGCGGTCTGGATCAGATGATGAAAAACCCAACTTTTGCTTGGCTTTCCTGAAGCTCTCTCTGTCGGCCTGTTTTGTTGACTTGTTTTTCCTCAATGCTCCTTCTTCAAGTTTGGTTGCTGAGTTCACTCTGCTACTGGTCTTGTGGCCTGACTCAAGATGGAAGGAGATCTCCATGTCTCCAGAAGCTTCCTCCTGTTCGCCATCCACTACATCTACAGCCATGTCGCCATAGTCCATATCCACAGCCTCTTCATCCAGAGGCAAAAGGGGCTCAGAGGAGAGCTTCCGTGGGCTAGGACGCTTGCTTTCTTGCCTTGAATTTACTTCCTGAAGCTGCAGCTCCCTCAGTCTTCGAAGCACTATTGCCACCTATCAACAGATATTGGAATAAAACAGATTTATCTCTGCCGTATCTTAAGAGTCAAGTGATTCTTTCTTCCACTTAAGGATACGCAGGCAGTTATCTCAATGACTGGTAAGAGTACAGATCTGACAAGTATGTTGACTTGATTCCTACAGCTTGATGAAATAAATAATGGCTAAAAGTCTCATTCCCCATAAAATTTCCAAGAATCTAAACCAGAAGATTTGCGGATAAAACCTAATTCACAGCACATCTGTCTGGTTCATGCTGGACAGGACCATCACATTTGAAGGGGCAGACACTAGATATATTCACAATTTTTTACAAGTGTCTTTGAAAATCAAACATGAAGGTTTTTCAAACTTTTATCTGTATTCTGTTAAATACTGTCATCCACATTACACATAATTACATAAGCTATTTTTCAAGTTCACCACTTAACGTTTTCCTTTAGGTACTCATTTTTTGGTCTGATCCAAAACTGTAGTATTATGCTTAGTTTAAAAAAAAAAAGTGATCAGGCCTGCAACTTACTTTAAACTGCATTTAAAAAAAACAATGCTGACTAGACGAGAAGAGGGGTGAATGGATAGATGAGTATGTCATAAATACAAATATAGTAAATGTTCACAATCAATGTAAGTGGTCTATATATAGGTGTTTGCTGTAAAATTGTATTTTGCTATGTTTGAAATTTTTCATAATCCAAACGTGGGAAAGGAAGAGGGAATGGTACTGTTTATCTGGTACAAACTATCATGGTCTTTGACAAAATGAAAAACTGCTATATTCAAGTTAAAGAAAAGGTACAGTCAAAACTCTTACATAAGGTAAGAGTTGAAATACTGATATTATAGCTATACTTTAGTACAATGAATAAGAATAAGATCTACTGACTCGACTTCAGGTAGCAAGAAAGAATGAGTGAATATACTATCTTACATGAAAAAGTCACTCTGACACGGCCCTTACCAGCTGTGAGTTCTCATCCCTGTAGTTGGCAGCAATGTCTTGATTCTCCATAGCACCTCCTAACAGACCAGTAGAGTATGTCCTCAGTGGCTGATCAGCCTCTCGGGCCCATTTGAAAAGGTTCTCAACAATTCCTTCCTTTAGTAAAGGAAATGAAAGAGTACAAATCAGGTGGGTCAAGATTTCATAATTCAAGATATAAGCAATGACTTCAGTTGTTAAAAAAAAAATTTTTATAAAATATCTCAATATTGCTCATAAGATTACAAAATCTAAGCAAACTAAATGTACTACAGTAGGTGGGTTACACTAACTGTGCATCTGTGAAACAGTCCTATTTGTCCATGAAAACTCAAGCTAAAGATCAACTGTCACATAATGCAGCTACTAAGTCCCAAAAGGTTCCACAGCCAAGCGGGAGTACTAACAATTCTACGTGCCTCTCTAAAGGTCACAATGCACAATTAACATTATCAATGTCTAAGAAGTCCTCCATCAAACCAGTGTTTAACTCCACATATCCCACCCTTAGTGTTTATTATGAAATAAAATACATAAACATGTATAGTCCAAAGAAAATGAAAATCACCTCTGTGATTTACCAATGAGTTTAAGAAACAGAAACCTCCCATGTGCCCCTCCCTACCATCAACCTCATTCCTCTCCAAAGGGTATCTACCTTCCTAAATTTTAATAATTTTCTTGTAGCGCTTTTGTTAAATGTTATAGGCTTTGAACTGTATAAATTGTATGTGTCATACGTTCTGCAACTTCTTTTACTCAACTTTATGTTTTTTACATTCATCTATACTGTTATGTGTAATTGTCACAAACAGTACCCAACATAAGGCAGTCTTTACATACAATTTACTTAATCCTTGTATCAGCTTTGTATGATGGACAAAGTACTATATTTACAGAAGAGAACACTGTCACAATGAGGTTAAGTAACTTACCAAAAGTCACAAAACTAGTAAGTAGCAGAGCTGGAGTCTTATTCCAGGCAGCGTACCTCCAAATGCTCTGCACCTCCATGTTCTGCTATTTTGTTCGCTTAACTTTTACCTTTTTGTGTGTGCAAATATGTCCCTAGACACCTAGGAACAGAATTACTAAGTCACAGATGTGTATGTTCAACTTTACTAGAGGCAGCCAAACTATTTTTCAAAGTAATCACAACAGTTCACATTTCCGACACTGAATAGTCCATTTTTTTTAATACATCTTTACTAAAAGTTGACCACTATCAGACTTTTTATTTTTTGTAATACAGTGGGTATGAAAATTTAATGCTTCGTTTAACTTGAATTTCCTCATTTACTAATGAGGTTTAGCATTTTTTTCATGCCTTGTGATTATTCATACTTCCCTCTTCTGTGAAATACTCATGTCTTTTACCAGTGTTTCATGATAAGCACAAACTCTTAATTTTATGTAATCATATATAATATTTTCTTTTAAACTTTGTGCACTTTATATCTTAAATTCTTCCCTAAGGTCATGGTGTCATTCTCCTATGTATTTCTAAATTTTAAACTTTCTTCAAAAAAGTTATTAACACTGAACACTTTGAGAAATTTTATTTTAAAATACTTACTGATGTGAAAACAAAGGTATCATCTACTTTAAGTGTCTTTCATTCTTCTTTCTGAACAGCATAAAAAACTTTAAATACTAACTCCAACCTATTCCCTTCCATCTACACGTTACGCAGAATTTGTTCCCTCTTCTGCCCCCTCAAAATTGTAGTCAATATTTCTAGGTTTACAGACGTTCTCTGAAGACATTTTCTACTATGGCCTCTACTGATGCTGTGGCAAAACTTGCTGTTAATTTGCAGGAATCTTTTTTACTCTAGTTGCTTTTAAAATCTTTTGTCTTTGGTATTCTTCTTTGGGCTTTCTGAATCTGAGTGGTCACGCCTCTCAATTATTAAGATCCTAGCCTCGTCTCTCTGAATACAGCCTTTCTGTTCTCTTGTGTATATGTGTATGTGATCTTTGCACCCTCACCGCACAGCATGTGGGATCATAGTTTCCCAACCAGAGATAAACCCATACTCCCTGCAGTGGAAGTGGGGACTGTTAACCACTGGACCACCCGGGAAGTTCCTTCCATTCTTTTTCTGAAACTCCTTTTAGATACGTTCAAATTTTTCTAATTCTAGTCTCCATATCTCAACTTTAATTCTATCAGTAGTTATGTTGAGACTATGGTATATGTCTATTAAATTTAAAAATTCAAAAACTGTAATTTTTATTCCGAGTAGTTCCTTGGTTCATTTTCTAAATGGCCATTTTTTCCAGTCTTAAAATTCTGATTTTTTTTACATTCAATAATTTTTAACTATTTTAACCATTTTAAGTGTGCAATTCATTGGGATTAAGTACATTCACAATGCTGTATAACCATTATCACTATATTTCTAGAATTGCATTGTCCCAAACAGAAACTCTTTATCCCAGTTTTCAATAAAAGATAGAACTGAACAGAAAATCAACAAGGAAACAGAGGAGCTGAGCAACACTGAAAATCAATTCAATCTAAAAGATATATAGAGAATACTCTATCCAACAAGAGCAGAATACACATTTTTCTCAAGTACAGGTAGAACATCTCCCAGAATAGACCATATGTTAGGCCACAAAACACATCTTAATAATTTTAAAAGGGCTGACCTCTTACAAAGAATTTTTTTCAATCACAATGGAATGAAATGCAAAATCAAAAACCCAAGAGAAAACTGGAAAATCCATCTGTAGAAATTAACAGTCATAACCAACCAATGGGTCAAATTAGAAATCACAGTGAAATTAGTACCTTGAGATGAATGGAAACAAAAACAACACACCAAAACTGATGGGATGCTGCCAAAGCAGTGCAAAGAGCAAAATTTATAGCTACAAGTACATAAAAAGAAAAAAAGGTCACAAATTAATAACCTAGTTATATACTTCAAGAATGGTGGCTCAGACAGTAAAGCGTCTGACTGCAATGCGGGAGACCCGGGTTCAATTCCTGGGTTGGGAAGATCCCCTGGAGCAGGAAACAGCACCCCACTCCAGTACTCTTGCCTGGAAAATCCCACGGATGGAGGAGCCTGATAGGCTACAGTCCATGGGGTCGAAAAGAGTCGGACACGACTGAGCGACTTCACTCTGACTTTCATACTTCAAGAAACAAGAGCAAAGAAAACCCAAAGATAACAGATATAAAAATAATAATAAAGTTTACAGTGGAGATAGATAAAATATCAAATAGAAAAATATAAAAAATTAATAAAACCAAAAGTTGTTTTTTGAAAGGATCAAAAAAAAATTGATACAGCGCTTCCCTGGTGGTACAGTATTAAGAATTCACCTTGCAAAGCAAGGGACACGGGTTCGATCCCTGGTGCGAGAAGGTCCCACATGCCGAAAAGCAACTAAGCCCGTGCACCACAACTACTGAAGCGCGTGAGCCCTCGAGCCCATGCTGTGCAACAAGAGAAGCCACCACAACGAGGAGCCCGGTACTGCAATAAGGAGTGGCCCCATGGGCCACAACCAGAGAAAGGCCAAGAGCAGCAGCAAAGTCCCAGCACAGCCAAAAGTAAATAGGTAAATAATTGTTTTTAATTGACAAACCTTGAGGTACACTGACCTCAAGAAAAAAGAAGACAAATTACTAGAATCAAAAATAAAAGGGAAGACCAATTTTACAAAAACAAAAAGGATTATAAGGGAACTCACTGGCAGACCAGTGGTTAGGACTGTGCTTTCACATTTGAGGGTTAGGGTTAGGGCCCTGCTCAGGGAACTGAGGTCCTGCAAGCCATGTGCTACACAGTCGGATAAAAGAGGGGAGGGAGGATTTCAGAAGAACACTATAAACAAAAAACTCAGTAACTTAGGTTAAATGGACAAACTTTTAGAAACACAATCTACAAAAACTGACTAATGAAGAAACAGAAAAACTAAACAGACCTATAAGCATTAAGGAGGGTTAATCTGTCATCAAATCCACCCCAAATAGAAAACCCAGGACCAGATGGTTTACCTGGTAAATTCTACCAAACATTTAAGGAATTAACACCAAGCCTTTTGAAACTCTTCCAAAAAATTGATGAAAAGGGAAAACTTCCCAACTAATTCTATGAAACCAGCATTATCCTTGGAGAAGGCAATGGCACCTCACTGCAGTACTCTGGAAAATCTCATGGACGGAGGAGCCTGGTGGGCTGCAGTCCATGGGGTCGCTAAGAGTCGGACACGACTGAGCCACTTCACTTTGACTTTTCACTTTCATGCATTGGAGAAGGAAATGGCAACCTACTCCAGTGTTCTTGCCTGGAGAATCCCAGGGATGGGGAAGCCCGGTGGGCTGCCGTCTATGGGGTCGCACAGAGTCGGACACGACTAAATCGACTTAGCAGCAGCAGCATTACCCTGACACCAAGTGCCCTGATACAAAGACAGTGCAAGAAAACTAGATATCCTTTATGACTACTGCTGCAAAAGTTCTCAAAAAATACTTGCAAACTGAATTAAACAGCATCGTAAGAGATTACTGTATATACCACAACCAAGTGAATCTACTCAAATGTGCAAATACGGTTCAAAATGCAAAAATCAATCTATGTAACAGACCACATTAATTGAATTAGTGTGAATTAATTTTTGTGAATTAGTAAAAAATCACATGACAGTGTCAACTGATAAGAAAAAATCATGTGACAGAAGTAAAAGTCCTCTCATTAAAAAACACTTCATAGGGCTTCCCTGGTGGCCCAGTGCTTAAGACTCCGCCTTGCAATGCAGGAGACACTGGTTCAACCCCTGGTCCAGGAGGATGCCACATGCTGCGGAGCCCATGAGCCACAGCTATCGGGCTCTAGAGCCCGTGAGCTGCAGCTGCTGAGCCCACGCGCCTAAAGCCCTCGCTCCGCAACAAGGGAAGTAAATGCAATGAGAAGCCTACGCACTGCAACAAAGAGGAGTCCCCTGTTCACCTCAACCAGAGAAAGCGCATGCAAAGCAACACAGATCCGCAAAGCCAAAAACACCCAAACAAAACCACACTTCATGAACTAGGAACAGGAGGAAATTTCCTCAGCATAATTAAGACAGTTATGAAAAAAACAACAAAACCAGAGCTAACATTACATGCAGCAGTGAATTAAAGATGGACAGACTTTCTCCAAAGGCAAGAACAAGACAAGGGTGCCTGCTTTCACCACTTCTATTCAACACACTTGTTGTTACTCAGTTGCTAAGTTCTGTCCAACTTGCAACTGACAAGAAAAAGAAATTAAAGGCATTTATTTTGGAAAGAAAGAAATAAAATTAGCTCTGCTCACAAATGACATGATCTTACACATAAGAAACCTCCACAGATTCAACAAACCCCCCCCACCGCAAAAAAAAAAAAAACTTATTAGAACAAATGAATTCTGCAAAGTTGCAGAATATAAAATAAATACACAAAAATCAGTTACATCTCTATACACTAGTAATGAAAATTCTTAAAAGGAAACACATCCAATCATTATCTAACTGGTGACTCTTACTCATGGAGGATTATTTGCTGGGATACTTTGTAATTTTTTTGAAAACTCACTTTTCCTAAAAACTGTTTTTTCTGTGAGGATCCCTTCTGGATTGTGAGAGCTTCCCCTCAAGAGGAGTTTTATATTTGCTTCTGCCAGACAACCAAAGAACATCACTGATCCAGAACAATGTTGTTACTGTTGTTCATCGACTCTGGGGTTGCCAATCATATAACAAAACTTTCAAACATACCCAAGTAAGCCCATGCCCAGGATCTGTCAGAGGAGACTACCTGCCCTGCCCCCTAGACTGAAGTCAGAGACTGAGAAATCTGTCATCTTCCCACAGCATAAAGCAGATATTTTTCTTTTCCACTGCTTCAGTGAAGGTCCCTAGGGGGTCCCAGTTTTACCTGGAGGTCAAGATCCCTGTTCTAACTCCTCACCCAAGATTCTGTCTCTTGTCCTCAATTATCACTTCTGTTTTACAGTTCCATCTGCATTTCTGGCACCTAGGGATTTCACTCTAAGAGGTTTTTTTGTTTTTTTTTTTTGGAGAATGAAATGGCAACCCACTCCAGTGTTCTTCCCTGGAGAATCCCAGGGACAGCGGAGCCTGGTGGGCTGCCGTCTATGGGGTCACACAGAGTCGGACACGAGTGAAGCGACTTAGCAGCAGCAGCAGGAGCACATGATTAAAAAACACTGCAAATACTGCCTGTTGTTACTTATATAAAATCAGAAAGAAAACATTCATGTCAAGCTCCAAAATTTGTATATACTTTTAGGTCATAAGAGTTAACAGTTTTATTTATAACTTTGTAGAGTATGTTATTTATATATGAAACGAAGCATGAAAATATATTGAAAAGGAGTTCTGTTTACAGAGGACTTTAATGTGTTACATTTCTTAAATGTACACATGTATTTTCAATGCATACTTAAGTAATACTTAAGGAAACCAAACAAAGTAATGATACAGTTGCATTGTTGCGCATGTTATCAGTGTCTGAAATAAAACCATTTCGGTGAAAAAAAAAAAAAAAAGAGTTTTGTTTGTTTTTTTTTTTTACAGTTTACCTGGAATTTGCATTGTGTGCAATAGGAGAGTTTATAGGTTACCCTGGTGAGTCAGCTTGACAGATTTGGGTCTCACCCCTTCTGTATTAAAACCATTTCTCTTCTCTCTCCTTCTGAAATGCCATAGATCATGCTTTTCTTCCTACATCATGGGATACTGTGAGAATTAAGTGATAGATGCAAATAAAATGCTCAGCACAGGCCTGGCACTCAATAAATAGTAGCCATCTACCTAACTGACCCCTAACACGAAAGATATTTTTATCATAAAACACCTATTAAAATTTTAGGGTAATCTTAATGTTTCAGAGTATGGAATCTTAGAAATGTTGACCTAAAAGTTACAATTTCTGAAATTTCATTCTCTCCAATTTTATCCCTCTGACCAATTCTCCAAGCCAGGCTTCAGCAATACGTGAACCGTAAAATTCCAGATGTTCAAGCTGGTTTTAGAAAACGCAGAGGAACCAGAGATCAAATTGCCAGCATCCACTGGATCATCGAAAAAGCAAGAGAGTTCCAGAAAAGCATCTGCTCCTGCTTTACTGACTATGCCAAAGCCTTTGACTGTGTGGATCACAATAACTGTGGAAAATTCTGAAAGAGATGGGGATACCAGACCACCTGACCTGCCTCTTGAGAAACCTGTATGCAGGTCAGGAAGCAACAGTTAGAACTGGACATGGAACAACAGACTGGTTCCAAATAGGAAAAGGAGTACGTCAAGGCTGTATATTGTCACCCTGCTTATTTAACTTCTATGCAGAGTACATCATGAGAAACGCTGGGCTGGAAGAAGCACAAGCTGGAATCAAGATTGCCGGGAGAAATATCAATAACCTCAGATATGCAGATGACACCACCCTTATGGCAGAAAGTGAAGAGGAACTAAAAAGCCTCTTGATGAAAGCGAAAGAGGAGAGTGAAAAAGTTGGCTTAAAGCTCAACATTCAGAAAATGAAGATCATGGCATCTGGTCCCATCACTTCATGGCAAACAGATGGGGAAACAGTGGAAACAGTTTCAGACTTTATTTTGGGGGGGCTCCAAAATCACTGCAGATGGTGATTGCAGCCATGAAATTAAAAGATGCTTACACCTTGGAAAGAAAGTTATGACCAACCTAGATAGCATATTCAAAAGCAGAGACATTACTTCACCAACAAAGGTCCATCTAGTAAAGGCTATGGTTTTTCCAGTGGTCATCTATGGATGTGAGTTGGACTGTGAAGAAAGCTGAGCGCTGAAGAATTGATGCTTTTGAACTGCAGTGTTGGAGAAGACTCTTCAGAGTCCCTTGGACTGCAAGGAGATCCAACCAGTCCATTCTAAAGGAGATCAGTCCTGAGTGTTCATTGGAAGGACTGATGCTAAAGCTGAAACTCCAGTACTTTGGCCACCTCATGAGAAGAGTTGATTCATTGGAAAAGACTCTGATGCTGGGAGGGATTGGGGGCAGGAGGAGAAGGGGACGACAGAGGATGAGATGGCTGGATGGCATCACCGACTCGATGAACATGAGTTTGAGTGAACTCCGGGAGTTGGTGATGGACAGGAAGGCCTGGCGTGCTGCGATTCATGGGGTCACAAAGAGTCAGACACGACTGAGCGACTGAACTGAACTGACCTCAGATAACTTAAGACAACCTCAAAGAAATAAAAATGTTATTTTTATTATTTAAGACAGAACTCTTAAAGAATTAAATCCATAAAGGTTCTGATCTGACTGCATTAACAGTATACACTGACAAACTAAACAGTGTGTGAAAAACCTGGTACATATACATTATAGTAGTATTCAGTTCCATAACAATATAATGAAGAAACTATACAGCCAAATAATTTTAAATAAAATTTAGGAAATCATGTAGGTGGCAGATGTCCTACTCAGCTCACATTCTCCTAATAAATAGATCAAAAATACACTTACATGTGCAACAATTCTCACCAGAATACTTACTGAACGGTGGCAGAAGACCTCAGACTTCCAAAAGGACAAGAAACTCCCCAAGTAAGTGGGTAGGACAAAAAAGAGAAAGAAAGGCAGACAGGACCTGTGCACCTGGGATGGAGCTATGAAAAGGGGAAAGTTTCAAAACTCAGAAGACCCCTCACTGGCAAGGCGATCAGCTAGGACAGAAGGGGAGCTTCAGAGATTCAGAGGAAGAGTGCGGCAACCAGTTTGCATAGGGCAAAGCAGAGAAAGACCTGCAGAGACAGTCGGGGCCGCCACCTGACACTTCCCCCCCAGACACTTGCCCTTCTGTTGAAGAGGGCAGGGGCTGAGTACTGAGGCTTGTGCTCTGAAGCTGAGAATTGGGACAGGACTGGGTTTGGCGGCATGGTGACAGCCTGGGGGGACTAAGGTGTGGTGCACAATAACCAAAGGAGCACGGGAAGAAGCCTGGGCCCTCCAGAGAAGCAAGGCCTAGTTGTTGGGGGTGCTGTGAGGAAAGGGGTGGGCACTCCATAGAAGTTTCTTTCTCTGCACGCTCTCTCAGGTGGCAAGGCACCAACCTACACAAGCCTCAGAAGTAGGCACGAGCCAGCACTCCCACCTCAGACTCCAGAGGCAGGTGCGGATAGCTGGCCAAGGCTCCCAGGCCTGAGCGCCAGTCAGCGCCCCCATCTCCCCAGCAGGCACAGGCAGAGCGCCAGCATCAAGGGTCCCACCGTCAGGCCAGGCACCTGCAGAGCCTCTACCAAGGGGCTAACAGCCCGCACACGCTGAGCAAAGACTGTAAGGACCCAAACCAAAGTCAGCTCTCACACCAAAACAGACAGCAAAACCACAAGCTGCCCGGGGAGACTCCCGCGAGTGAGTAAGCCCTCCAAGACTGCAGCAGACAGTTACTCCTCCTGGACTCACAGGAGGAGAGAAGCACAGACAGCACGAGCCAGCGGACAAGCCCCTCCCAGCCAAAGGCCAGGAGAACTCCCCCGAGGAGCAAACAGTGAGACGACCTCCTCAGCCCAACAGGCACCAAGCTGAAAAAGAAGGTGATGAAAACACTGAAGGACTTCAGAAAACTATCATAAAAATGCAGATTGCTGTAAAAAGGAACTAGAAACTATACGGAGGAGCCAAGAAAAATTAGAAAATTTTCTTGCCAAGGAGAAAGCTGATCACTGAGGAAGGCTTTCTTATCTCTCCTTGCTATTCTTTGGAACTCTGCATTCAAATGGGTGTATCTTTCCTTTTCTCCTCTGCCTTTTGCTTCTCCTCTCAGCTATTTGTAAGGCCTCCCCTCCTTGCTCAGAAGGTAAAGCGTCTGTCTGCAATGCAGGAGACCCGGGTTCAATCCCTGGCTTGGGAAGATCCCCTGGAGAAGGAAATGGCAGCCCACTCCAGTATTCTTGCCTGGAAAATCCCATGGACGGCTGAGCCTGGTAGGCTACTGTCCATAGGGTCACAAAGAGTCAGACACGACTCAGCAACTTCACTTCACACTTCCCCTCAGACAACCATTTTAACCAAAGAATAGCAATAGAGATAAGAAAGCCTTCCTCAGTGATCAATGCAAAAAGTAGAGGAAAACAACAGAATGGGAAAGACTAGAGAGCTCTTCAAGAAAATCAGAGATACCAAGGAAACATTTCATGCAAAAATGGGCTTGATAAAGGTCAGAAATGGTATGGACCTAACAGAAGCAGAAGATACTAAGAAGAACTATACAAAAAAGATCTTGATGACCCAAATAACCACTATGGTGTGATCACCCACCTAACGCCAGACATCCGGCAATTCGAAGTTAAGTGGGCCTTAGGAACCATCACTACAAACAAAGCTAGTGAAGGTGATGGAATTCCAGTTGAGCTATTTCAAATCCTAAAAGATGATGCTTTGAAAGTGCTGCACTCAATCTGCCAGCAAATTTGGAAAACTCAGCAGTGGCCATGGGACTGGAAAAGGTCAGTTTTCATTCCAATCCCAAAGAAAGGCAATGCCAAAGAAGACTCAAACTACCACACAACTGCACTCATCTCACACGCTAGTAAAGTAATGCTCAAAATTCTCCAAGCCAGTCTTCAACAGTATGGGAACCATGAACTTCCAGATGTTCAAGCTGGTTTTAGAAAAGGCAGAGGAACCAGAGATCAAATTCCCAACATTCGTTGGATCATCAAAAAAGCAAGAGAGTTCCAGAAAAATATCTACTTCTGTTTTATTGACTACACCAAAGCCTTTGAACATGTGGATCAAAACAGCCTGTGGAAAATTCTTAAAGACATATGAATACCAGACCACCTTATCTGCCTGCTGAGAAATCTGTATACAGGTCAAGAGGCAACAGTTAGAACTGGTCATAGAACAACAGACTGGTTTCAAATCGGGAAAGGAATACATCAAGGCTGTATATTGTCACCCTACTTATTTAACGTCTATGCAGAGTATATCATGTGAAATGCTGGGCGGGGGGATGAAGCACAAGCTGGAATCAAGATTGCTGGGAGAAATATCAATAACATCAGATACGCAGATGACACCAGACTTATGGCAGAAAGCAAAGAAGAACTTAAGTACCTCTTGAAAGTGAAAGAAGGGAGTTAAAAAGTTGGCTTAAAACTCAACATTCAGAAAACGAAGATCAAGGCATGCAGTCCCATCACTTCATGGCAAACAGATGGGGAAACAATGGAAACAGTGAGAAACTTTATTTTGGGGGGCTCCAAAATCACTGCAGATGGTCACTGCAGCAATGAAATTAAAAGACGCTTGCTTCTTAGAAGAAAAGCTATGACCAACCTAGACAGCATATTAAAAAGCAGAGATATTACTCTGCAGACAAAGATCCCTATAGTCAAGGCAATGGTTTTTCCAGTAGTCATGTATGGATGTGAAAGTTGGACTATAAAGAAAGCTGAGTGCTGAAGAACTGATGCCTTTGAACTATGGTGTTGCAGAAGACTCTTGAGAATCCCTTGAACTGCAGGGAGATCAAACCAGTCAATCCTAAAGGAAATCAGTCCTGAATATTGATTGGAAGGAGTGATGTTGAAGCTGAAACTCCAATATTTTGGTCACCTGATGCAAAGAACTGACTCATTGGAAAAGACCCTGATACTGGGAAAGATTGAAAGCAGGAAGAGAAGGCGAAGACAGAAGATGAGATGGTTGGATGGCATCACTGACTCGATGGACGTGAGTTTTGAGCAAGTTCTGGGAGTTGGTGAAGGACAGGGAAGCCTGGTGTGCTGCAGTCCATGGGGTTGCAAAGAGTCAGACATGACTGAGCGATGGAACTGAAGGAGAAAGCTGAGCTCAAGGTAATGAATAGCAGAATGAATAATGCAGAAGGAAGAATAAGTGATCTGAAAGAACACTGGAAATTACCCAAAGAGTAGACAGAAAACTAAATTTTTTTTCACGTGAAAGCAACATAAGAGACCTATGGGATAATATAAACCAAATCTATGCTTAATATGGATTCTAGAAGGAGAAGAAAGAGAAAAGCGGACTGAAAATGTATTTTAAAGAAATTACGGATGAAAACGTCCCAAACCTAAAGAACATCTGAGAAGCACAGACGGTCCCAAACAAGATGAACCCATACGTACACTAAGACACGTGAAAATAAAAACGGCAGAAGTTAAAGACATGATCCTAAAAAGGGCAAGAGAAAAGCAAGGAGTTAATTACAGGTAAACCCCCAGAAACACTGCAGGCCAGAAGAGAGTGGCAACATATAGTCAAAGTCTTGAAAAGGAAAAATCTGCAACCTAGAATATTCCACCAAGCAAAATCATTTAGAACAGGATGAAAAATAAAGAATTTATCAGGTAAGCAAAAAGTAAAAGAACACAGCAATACTAAGCCTATTATCATACAAAAGAAATACGAAAAGGTCTTCTCTATACAGGAAAGACGGAGAAGGCAATGGCACCCCACTCCAGTGTTCTTGCCTGGAAAATCCCAGGGACGGGGGAGCCTGGCGGGCTGCCGTCCATGGGGTCGCACAGAGTCGGACATGACTAACGCGACTTAGCAGCAGCATACAGGAAAGAAGCAAGAAGATATAGAAAGATCAACAACTGGAAAGTCAGTCACTGAAATTAGCCAGTATACGATCAAAAAGAAAAAGAAATCCTATTTGAGAAAGTGATGATAAACATAAGGAACAGCAAAAGGATAAAGATGAAGATAAAAGACATCAAAGTCATAAGATGCAGGGAAGGAGAGTAAGAAATGCATTTTTCTTTAGAATGTGGTCAGGCCTGTATGACTATCAGTCTAAACGAAGCAAATAGGAAAGGGCTGCTGCTGCTGCTGCTGCTAAGTCGCTTCAGTCGTGTCCAACTCTATGTGACCCCATAGACGGCAGCCCACCAGGCTCCCCTGTCCCTGGGATTCTCCAGGCAAGAACACTGGAATGGGTTGCCAGTTCCTTCTCCAATGCAGGAAAGTGAAAAGTGAAAGGGAAGTCGCTCAGTCGGGCCCGACTGTTAGCCCACCAGGCTCCTCCGTCCATGGGATTTTCCAGGCAAGAGTACTGGAGTGGGGTTAACATATATGTAAAACAGGACAACCACAAATCAAAAATATACAACAGATTCACAAAAACCAAAAAGAAGAAAACATAAGCATAAAATAAAAGGAAGTGAAACAAAAAAAAAGAAAGAAAAAAGAAAATGGAACAAAGACTCAATTGGAAAACAAGGTTTAAAATGGCAATAAATATAAATGTATCATTAATTACCTAAATGTCAATGAAGTGACTGTCCCAATCAAAAGACATTAAATAGCAGACTGGATAAAAAAACAAGAGCTTTGCTGCCTGAAAGAGACTTACCTTAGGGCAAAGGACACATGCAGATTGAGAGTGAGAGGACTGAGAAAGACATTTCGGGCAAACGGAGATGCAAGAAAAGGGGAGTCAGTGTTGGTATCAGACAAAACAGACTTAAAGGCAAAGGCCATAAAGCAGGACACTATATAATGGTAAAAGGATCAACACAAGATTTTACATCCATCAACATACATGCACCTAATATGCATGCGTGCTTAGTCACTTCAGTGGTGTCCAACTCTCTGCAACCCTATGGACCATGGCCTGCCAGGCTCCTCTGTCCATGGGATTCTCCAGGCAAGAACACTGGAGTGTTGCCATTTCCTCCTTCATGCACCAATATAGGAGTTCACCCAAATACATAAAACAAATACTAACAGATATAAAGGGAGAAATTAATGGGAATACGATAGGAGACTTAAACACACCACATACATCAATGAACAGATCCTCTAGACAGAAAATCAAGAAGGCAACAGAAATCAAAAATGATATAATAAAAAAGTTAGACTTAATTGATATTTTTTAAGACATTACATCCAAAAACACCCAGATCACATTGTTTTCAAGTTCACATGGAACCTTCTCTAGGTTTGACCACATACTAGGGCAGAAAATCTCAACATTTAAAAGAAATTATTTCAAGCATCTTCTCTGATCACAATGGCATGAAACTATTAATAGAAATCCACCAAAGGAAAACAAATGAGAAAATATTAATAGAAATTCACCATGAGAAGAGAAATGAGAAATAAACAATTGCATGGAGACTACACTATGTGCTATTAAAAAGCCAAATGGTCAACAAAGAAATCAAAAAGGAAATGATAAAATTACCTTGAAAACACAACAATGCAAACACAACCATACAAAATTTATGCCATGCAGCAGTTCTTAAAGAGACGTTCATAGCGATATAGGCCTTTCTCAGTTTAAAAAGAAGAAAAATCTCAAATAAATGACCTATCACCTAAAAGAATTAGAAAAACAAACAAAATCCAAAGTCACCAGAAGGAAGGAAATAAAGATCAGAGAGTAAATGAGTAAAATAGAGGTTTGAAAAACAAGGAATTCACCGACAGCCCAGTGGATAGGACAGCACACTTTTACGGGCCTGGGCTGACCCCTGGTTGGGGAGCTAAGATCCCACAACCAGAACAGTGCAACCAAACAAAAGCAAAACAGAAAGGGAAGCCAAGAGCTGGCTCTTTGAAAGAGTTAAAAAATGTGAGAAACCTCCGGCCATGTTCACCAAGAAGAGACAGAACACAAGTAAAATTAAACATGAAAAAGGAGAAATCTCAACCCACACTGCAGGAATACAAAAGAACTGGAAGAGAACTCTATGAACAATTATATGTTCATAATTTGATGTGACAACCTAGAAGAAACAGACAACTTTCTGCAAACTATACACCCCAACAAAACCGAATCAAGAATAATTTGAGCCAACTGATCACTAGAAGTGAAATAGAATCTGTAATTAAAAAAAAAAGAAAAAACCTCCTACAAAGAAAAGCCCAGGCCCAGGTGGCATCACAGGTAAACTGTATCAAACATAAAAGAACTTATACCAATCCTTCTCAAATTCTTCCAAAAGACAGAAGAGGAGGGGAAGCTCCCAAAGACATTCTAAGAAGCCATCATCACCCTGAGTGCAAACCCCCAAAAAAAGATATCACAAAAGAAAATCACATGCCAATATCTTTGATGAATATAGATGAGAAAAATTTCAACAAAATCGCAACTGAATCCAAAAACACATGAACGATCACGCACCAGTACCAAGTGGGACGCATCCCACATTCACAAGAATGGTTCAACATATGCAAAGTAATCAATGCAATACGCCACATAAACAAAAGCAAAGTAAAAAACCACATGATTATCTCAAAAGATGCAGAAAAGGCATCTGACAGAATTTTCAACATTCATTCATGATAAAAACTCTAATCAACGTTGAGAACAGAGGAACAAATCTCAATATAATAGAAGCGACTTCTGACAAACCTATTGTCAACATGATGCTCAATGGTGAAAACCTGAAAGCATTCCCACTAAAATCTGGAACAAGACAAAAAATGCCCATTCTTACCACTTCTATTCAACACAGTATTATAAGTCCTAGCCTCAGCAATCGGACAAAGAGAAAGAAATAAAAGGTATCCAAATTGGAAGGGAAGGGATAAAGTTGTGGATATATGCAGATGACATGATACAATATATAGAAAACCCTAAGGACTTCACACAAAAATTACCAGATCTTATAAATGAATACAGCGAAGTAGTAGAATATGAGATTAACATGCAGAAATCAGTTGCGTAAATTTCTTCACACTACCAACAAAATATCAGAAAGGGAATGTAAAAAAAAAAAAGTTCCTTTTAAAATCACACTAAAAAGAAAAAACAACCTAGGAATAAACCTGATCACAGAAGTGAAAGACTGAGAACTACAAAACATTAATAAAGGAAATTAAGAAAAATGGAAAGATATCCTATGCTCTTGGATTGGAAGAATTAATACTGTTAAAATGGTGATACTACTCAAAGCAATCTACATGTTGAATGAATCCCTATCAAATTACCCATGATATTTTTTGCAGACTAGAATAAATAATCCAAAAATTCATATGGAACCATAAAAGACCCAGAATTGCCAAAAGAATCCTTGGGGGGAGTGGGGAATCAAGAGACATAACTATCCCAGAATTCACACAACACTACAAAGCTACAGTAATCAAATCAATATGGTATTGGTACAAAAACAGACATCCACATCAATGGAACAGAACAGAGCCCAGAAATAAACCGACACACGATGACTGGTCAACCGATCTTCGACCAAGGAGGTAAGAATATAAAATGGGAAAAAGTCTCTTCAGAAAGCAGTACTGGAAAGGTTGGAGTCGTAAATCAATGAGGTTGGGACACAGCCACACATCATGCGCAAAAATAAACTCAAGACAGCTAAGACTTAAATGTAACTGAAGACAGGTAAAACTTCTAGAAGAGAGTATAGGCGAAACATTCTCTGACATAAACTGTAACAATGTTTTCTTAATCTACCAAGGCTTCCTGGTGGCAAACAATCCTGGAGACCCAGGTTCAATCCTTAAATTGGGAATATTCCCTAAAAAAGGAAATGGCAACCCGCTCCAGTATTCCTACCAGGAGAACGCCATGGACAGAGGAGCCTGGAGGGCTACAGTCCATGGGGTCACAAAGAGTTGGACACGACTGAGCAACTAACATTTTCACTTTCACCAAGGTAACAGAAATAAAACCAAAAATAGACAAAGGACACCAAATCAAACTTAAAAGTTTTTGCCTAGCAAAGTAAATCATAAAAAAAAAAAAGAATGAATAGAAACCCTACAGAAATATTTACAATGATGCAACCAACAAGGAATTTATCTCCAAAATATACAAACAGTTCATACAACTCAATGACAAAAGGCAAGTCAATTTAAAAAAAAAAAACAAATGGGCAGACCTTAATAGACATTTCTCCAAAGAAGACACACAGACGGCCAGTAAGCACATGAAAAGATGCTCAACATCACTAATTATTAGAGAAATCAAAACTACAAGGAGGTACCATCTCACACCAGAGATGTGTGAATGGCCATCATTAAAAAGTCTACAAATAGGATTTCCTTTGTGACACAGTGGATGGGAATCCACCTCACAATGCAGGGGACGCCAGTTCGATCCCTGGTCCAGGAAGATCCCACATGCAACTCAGCACATGCACCACAACTGCTGAGCCCACTCACCCCGGAGCCTGCAACAGGAGAGGCAAAGCCACGATGAGAAGCCTGTGCACCACAGCGAGAGAGAAGCCCCACGCTCCACAACCAGAAACGCCTGTAGACAGCAAGGGGCCAGCACAGCCAAGAGTAAACAGGTACAGAGATTATTTTGTTTAAAAGTCTACAAATAAGAAATGCTAGAGGGTGTGGAGGAAACAGAAGCCTCCCACACTGTTGGTGGGAGTGTAAGTTGATGCAGCCACTACAGAAACAGTACGGAGGCTCCTCAAACGCTGCCACCAGAGTTGACGGGATCAAATCCCATGCCTGGGCGACATCCAGACAAAAGACGCCTGCATCCTGAGGCGCAGACAGCAGCCAAGACATGGAAACAGCCTGACTGCCCATCAATACATGAACGGGTGAAGAAGATACGCGTCCATATGCAATGGAATGCCACTCAGCCATAGAAAAGAGCAAAACAATGCCATTTGCAGCAACATGGATACACCTAGAGATTTTCACATTAAACGAGGTCAGACAGAGAAAGACAAATACCATATGAGACAGAACTTACATGTGGTATCTAAAATATGGCACACAAATCCTGGGAATCCCCAGGGAATCCAGCCTTGATGGCCAGCAGGATTTGATCATAGGCCTTCCATAGACTGTGGGAAACAGAGCCTTCAGTCTTGGGGCACAAACAAAATACTGTGCACACCAAGGTCCAGAAGATGGAGCAGAGACCAGAGACTAACGCAGGACTACTGTGTGCCGGAAGGCCATCTGCGGAGACATGGGCCAGCGGTGCACGTGACCACACACAGGAATCAAACAGACAAAAATTAAAGACAAAGGTAATATATTAAGAAGAATTGATGCTTTTGAACTGTGGTGTTGGAGAAGACTCTTGAGAGTCCCTTGGACTGCAAGGAGATCCAACCAGTCCATCCTAAAGGAGATCAGTCCTGGGTGTTTATTGGAAGGACTGATGTTGAAGCTGAAACTCCACCTGATGGGAAGAGCTGACTCATTTGAAAAGACCCTGATGCTGGGAAAGATTGAAGGCGGGAGGAGAAGGGAACGACAGAGGATGAGATGGTTAGATGGCATCACTAACTCAATGGACATGAGCTTGGGTAAACTCTGGGAGTTGGTGATGGACAGGAAAGCCTGGCACGCTGCGGTTCATAGGGTCACAAAGAGTCAGACACGACTGAGTGACTGAACTAGAACTGGAATATATTAAAAGCAATGGGAAAAAGGACAAAAAAATATACAAGGGAACTCCCATTGGGCTATCAGCTGAATTCTCAACAGAAACCCTACAAGCTAAAAGGGAATGGCACAATATATTTAAATGATGAAAAGGGAAGAAGCTATACCAAGAATACTCTACCCAGCAAGACTCTTATTCAAATTTGATGGAGAAATCCAAAGCTTTCCAGACAAGTAAAAGTTAAGAGAATTCAGCACCACCAAACCAGATTTACAACAAATGCTAAAGGCAAGAAACACAAGAGAAGGAAAACACCTACAGAAAACAAACCAGTAAGAAACCAGTAACAGGATCACACATATGGATGATTACCGTAAATGTAAACAGATTAAATGCAACAACCAAAAGACATAGATTGGCTGGGTGGATGAAAACGTGTATGTGTGTACTTCCATTTTATCACCGAGCTTGACCCCCGCAAACTATGCAGTTATTTTATATTGTTAACTTAATCATGTTCCCCTTATTGCTTGCAATTGTGATTATCTTTTATTTTTATTTTTTCTAACTATTGATTGTGAAAACTGATAAATACCTTTTACTACATGATTATGTAATTATTACTCACTTATACCATTGTGTCATAAGTCGTCAACAGAAAAATAATAGAACTCTATATCAAACGTACAATAGGAAAAAATGTAATCATTTTCAAAAAATCCAGATAGATGCATATCAGAATTATCTTCAAATTTTTTAAAAAATACAAAGGCCCAGGTATTGCTTTTTTCCCTCCAGAGATCCAGATATGTTTCTAATAAGCAGTCATGTTTAAAACCAACTGGACTCTATGATGATCTTTTACTTTCACCTAGTTTGCTTCACTTTTTCTATTTCATATTCAGTGCTCCCATTCCATTTAGTTTATGTTTTCCAATTTCTCTCCTTTTTTATGTTCTTTCTCAAGTCTTTATCAAGAAAAGCTTTCCAGTATTTATATGTTTTAGAAAACTTACGAATTTTTGCCTAAAAAATTCATGACATTCTGATTCCACTTGTTTGACTTAGTATTAACAGAACACTAGCTTTCTAATTCGGAGAAGGCAATGGCACCCCACTCCAGTACTCTTGCCTGGAAAATCCCATAGATGGAGGAGCCTGGTAGGCTGCAGCCCATGGGGTTGCTAAGAGTTGGACACAACTGAGAGACTTCACTTTCAGTTTTCACTTCCATGCATTGGAGAGGGAAATGGCAACCCACTCCAGTGTTCTTGCCTGGAGAATCCCAGGGACGGGGGAGCCTGGTGGGCTGCCGTCTATGGGGTGGCACAAAGTCGGATACGACTGAAGCAACTTAGCAGCAGCAGCAGCAGCTTTCTAATTAAAAAACAGATATGCAACAAGCAACAAAGGTTTACTGTATAGCATAGGGAACTATAATCAATATCTTATAATAACCTATAATGGAAAATAATCTCAAAAATAATATGTGTATATGTATAACTGAATCACCCTGCTGTGCACCTGAAACACTGCAAGTCAACTATACTTCAATAATATATATATAGTGAGGAAAAAAATAAATATGGCACAAATGGACCTATCTACAAAACAGAAACAGGTTCAGAGAACAGACTTGTGGTTGCCAAGTGGGCACATGTGAGGATGACAAAGGATAGACTAGGAGTCTGGGGGCAGTAGATATAAACTATTACATTTAGAATAAATAAACAACATCGTGGTGCATAGCTCAGGGAACTAGATCCAATCTCCTGAGATATACCATAATGGAAAAAAAATGGAAATTTACATATATATATAAAAGAATGTATATATGTCTATCACTGAGTCACCTTGCTATATAACAGAAGTTAACAACACGTTAAATCAACTATATTTCTACCACAAAAAAAAGCAAGCATAAACAAAAAAATAAAACTTAAAGGTATTTCAACATCTCAGAAAGTGCAAGCCAGCAACTTTTTTTTAAACAACAGCTAGAACAGAATCAGTTTAGTACCTTACAACCGGTTTTTAAATAAAAAGACACTATAAGGACATATAGAACAAAGGGATAAACAATGTTCAAGAAAACTCTTCCATACATATAATATATGGGTTCCAATGTAAAATGTGCAACTATGGGTTCACAAAGTCTGAGAAACATAGCTCTAATGAGCTTTAACAGTAGCTCTGTGAAGCACCAGTAGCCAATCTGTCTAAAAAATAATGATTTTTCTTTCAGGATCCAAGTTCCCCAACCAGGTATTGAACCCATGCACCCCACAGTGGAAGCAGAGTCTTAACCACTGGGCCACCAGCAAAGTCCCCTAAAATAATGATTTCTGACTCATTAATTTACACTCAGCAGGGCCCACAGAACTGGAAATGGTCAGTTTTCATTCCAACCCCAAGGAAGGTCAATGCCAAAGAATCCTCAAACTACTGCACAATTGCACTCATTTCACATGATAGCAAGGTAATGCTCAAAATCCTTCAAGCTAGGCTTTAACAGTACACGAACCAAGAACTTCCAGAGGTACAAGCTGGATTTAGAAAAGGGAGACAAACCAAATTACCAACACCCCTGGATCATAGAAAAAGCAAGAGAATTCAGAAAAGCATCTACTTCTGCTTCACTGACCGCACCAAAGCCTTTGACTGTGTGGATCACAACAAACTGTGAAAAATTCTTCAAGAGATGGGAATACCAGACCACCCTACCTGCCTCCTGAGAAACCTGTATGCAGGTCAAGAAGCAATAGTAAGAACCGACACGGAACAACAGGCTGGTTCCAAATTGGGAAAGGAGAACGTCAAGGCTGTATGTTGTCACCTTGCTTATTTAACTTATATGCAGAGTACATCATGTGAAATGCTGGGCTGGATGAAGCACAAGTTGCAATCAAGATTGCTGTGAAAATTATCAATAACCTCAGATATGCAGATGACACCACCCTAATGGCAGAAAGTAAAGAGAACTCAAGAGCTTTTTGATGAAGGTGAAAGAGGAGAGTGAAAAAGCTAGCTTAAAACTCAACATTCAAAAAACTAAGATCATGGCATCCAATCTCATCATTTCATAACATAGACGGAAGAAAAATGAAAACAGTGACAGATTTTATTTTCTTGGATTCCAAAATCACCACAGACAGTGACTGCAGCCATGAAACTAAAAGACGCCTGCTCCTTGGAAGAAAAGCTAAGACAAACCCAGATAACATATTAAAAAGCAGAAACATCACTTTGCTGACAAATGTCCCTATAGTCAAAGCTATGGTTTTTCCAGTAGTCATGTATGGATATGAGAGTTGGACCATAAAAAAAGCTGAAGCCAAAGAATCTATGCTTTTGAACTGCAGCATTGGAGAAGACTCTTGAGAGCCTTTTGGACTGCAAGGACATCCAACCAGTCAATCCTAAAGGAAATCAGTTCTGAATATTCACTGGAAGGACTGATGCTGAAGCTGAAACTCCAATACTTTGGTCACCTGATGCAAAGAACTGACTCACTGGAAAAGACCCTGATGCTGGCAAAGATTGAAGGTGGGAGAAGGGGACGACAGAGGATGAGATGGTTGGATGGCATCACTGACTCGATGGACATGAGTCTGAGTAAACTCCGGGAGCTGGTGATGGACAGGGAGGCCTAGTGTGCTGCAGTCCATGGGGTCGCAAAGTATCAGACACGACTGAGCTACTGAACCAAGAGATAATTTGCCTACAGTGACAACCAGGAAACTTTTACAAAGACCAGTAAAAACATTGGTAATCATCTACAAATCTTGTATATACAGATACACTGTTGTAAATGTCTCATTTTCATCATGCTTTTCAAAAGAACTCAACATTAAAACATTTTTTACAGAAGATAGATTTCTTTTGGTCTCCCACAATGGTAACTAATGAGAAACTTTTAAATCCAGTCTACATAATACTGCAAACTATAGCATTAATAACAATGTTACTCTCTAAAATGCATTATATGGTACGGTTATATAATGAAATTCTTAATTGTTAAGAAAAATCTATTTCCAGATCTTTCACTTGGTTTACACATTTAACTATATTGAGACTTCCAGATTGCTTCAGAAGATTAAATTTTTAGTATCTAAAGAAAGCTATGTGGCATACCCAGTTCACACTGCAAACTCTTAAAGGCAAGAGACAAAATATTCACATTACTTCTAAAATTGAGCAACTAACATTTTATAACTCAAGTATACAGTCACTATCAAATTCCCATTTTCTGGTTTTCACAGCATTCTTATTTGAAAGTATCAGTTTGTGTCTGTCCATCCAAATATATATATAAATATAAGCTCTTATCTTGCTGACAAATTATTCTCAGCACATAACATAAAACAGCACAGTACACCCTTCAAATGGTAACTAAGTGAATATAAAACACCATCAAGAACAGGATAAGCTTCCTCAGAATGGAATGTCCTTCATCACTGGGGAAGACTACTCACCATTAAGAATAACAGCTTGAATTATTGCAGAAATGCAAATCAAAATTACAATGAGAGGCTCTCCTGGAGACTCAGTGGTGAAGAATCCAGTTGCCAATGCAAGAGACATTGGTTTGATCCCTGATCTGGGAAGATCTCACATACCAGGGAGCAACGAACACCGTGCGCCCCAACTATCGAGCCTGTGCTCTAGAGCCCAGGAGGTGCAACCCCTGAGCCCACACACACCACAGCTACTGAAGCCCACGCACCGAGGGCCTACGCTCCACAAGAGAAGCCACTGCAATGAGAAGCCCTTGCCGTGTAAGCGGTGAGTAGCCCCCACTCCCCAGAAGGAAAGAAAGGCCCACATGTCAACAAACATCCAGCACAGCCAAGAATAAATTTTTTAAGAAATATCTTGAGAAAAATGACAATAAAACACAACCATACAAAATCTATGGGAGGCAGCAAAAGCAGTTCTCAGTTCAGAGTGATGCAAGCAGTATTCAAAAACAAAAGAAAAATCTCAAGCCAACTTATCACCTAAAAAAATTAGAAAAAAAAAACAAACAAAACCCAAAGTCAGCAGAAGGAAGGAAATAACAAAGATAAGGGAGGAAATAAATACAATAGAGGTTGAAAAAACAGAAAGGGAATTCTAAGGAGCCCGTGCACCGCAACAAGAGAAGCCACGACAGGAAGAAGCCCAGTGGTCCAGTGGTTAAGACTCTGCACTTTCAATGCCAAGAGCCTGAGTTTGATCCCTCATTGGGGAACTAAGATCCCACAATCCTCATGGCGCAACCAAAAAAAAAAAAGAAACCAAGAGTTCATCCTTTGAAATAGTAAATAAAACTAGCAAACCTCTGGTCAGGTTCACCAAGAAGAGAAGAGAGAACCCAAATAAACAAAATAAGAAATGAAAAAAGAGAAATCTCAATGCATACCATAGAAGTACAAAAAACCCTAAGAGAAATTTACGATTATATGCCAACAAATTTGACAACACAGAAGAAACAGACAACTTTCTAGAAATATACAGCCCTCCAAAACGGATTAAGAAGAGACAATTTGAACAGACTGTTCACTAAAAGTGAAATAAAATCTGTAATTTTAAAAACAACAACAAAAAAACTCCCTACAAACAAAAGTCCAGGACCACATGATTTCACAGGCAAGTTCTACCAAACATACAAAGAAGAATTTATATTGATCCTTCTCAAATTCCTTCAAAAGATTGAAGGGGAGACTCCCAAAGACATTCTATGAAGGTACTGTCTCCCTGATAGCAAAACCCAGACAAAGACACCACCAAAAAAGAAAATTACAGGGCTTCCTTGGTGGCACGGGGGTAAAGAATCCACCTGCCAATGCAGATGGCACGGGTTTGATCGCTGATGAAGATTCCACATGCCACTGCAGAGTAGAGCCCGCTTGCCACAACTAGAAGAAAATTCACACAACAAACACCCAATACAGCCAAAAAAATTTTTGAGGAGAAAAAAAAAAAAAAAAGAATATTACAGGTCAATATCCTTGATGAATATAGACACAAAACTTCTCCACAAAATCTTAGCAAACCTAATCCAACAATAGCCGAAAAAGATGACATACCACAACCAAGTAGGATTCATCCCAAGTTAACAAGGATGGTTCCCCATATGCAAACCAAATACACCATAAAAACAAAAGAAATGTTGAAAACCACGCACTCATTTCAATAGACTCAGAGAAAACATTTGAGAAAATTTAATATCATTCACAACAAAAACTCTTACTGGGGCTTCCCTGGTGGCTCAGCGGTAAAGAATATACCTGCCAATAAAGGAGATACAGGCCCAACCCCTGATCTGGGAAGATCCCACAGGCAGCGGAGCAACCCAGCCTATGTACCCCAACTACTGAGCCTGTCCTCTCGCGGCCAGGAGCCGCAACTGCTCAGTCCAAATGCTGCAACTACTGCAGCCTGAACACCCTCTAACCCATGCTCCCCAGTAAGAGAAGCCACTGCAATTAGAAGGCCATGAACCACAGTGAGTAGCCTCCACTCACTGAAACTAGAGCAAAGCCCGTGCAGCAATGAAGACCCAACAAAGCCAAAAATAAAATGATTAATAAATTAAAAAAAAAACAACCCTCTTACCAAAGTGAGTACAGAGGGGAATATATCTCAACATAATAAAAGCTATTTCTGACAGTCAGTCAATATAAAGCTCAACAGTGAAAACCTGAAAGCATTCCCACTAAAATCTGCAACAAGGCAAGGATGCCAGCTCTTACCACTTCTACTTAACACAGTATGGGAAGTCCAAGCCTCAGCAATCAGACAAAAGAAAGAAAGAAAAGGTATGCAAACTGGAAGGGAAGAGGTAAAGCTGTCACTATATGCACCTGACATGGTACAATATATAGAAAACCCTAAGGACCTTCACACAAAAACTACTCAATCTTATAAATAAATTCAGTAAAGCAGCAAGATATAAGATTAACATTTAGAAATTAGTTGTGTAAATTTCTTCTCATTACCAATGAAATATCAGAACAGGAATGTTAAAAAAACGATACTTTTCAAAATCGCACCAAAAAAATAAAATACCTAGGAATAATCCTGACCGAAAAAGTCAAAGACTTATACACTAAGAACTGTAATATTTCAATAAAGGAAATTAAAGAGAATTCAAAGAAATCAGAAGATATCCTATGCTCCTAAACTGAGAAAATATGCATTGTTGAAACAATAATGCTACCCAAAGCAATTTACAGACTGAACGCAATTCTTAGCAAATTGCATTTTTTGCAGAACTAAATTATTTGGAATAAATAATCCAAAAATTCACATGGAACCATAAAAGAACCAGAATTGCCAAAGGAATCCTAAAGGAAAAAAACAAACCAGGAGACATAACTCTCCCAGACTTCACACAATACTACAAAGCTACAGTAATCAAAACAATGTGATATTGATACAAAAATAGACATCCCGATCAATGGAACAGAACAGACAGCCCAAAAATAAACCCACACACCTAACATCAATGAATCTTCGACCAAGAAGTCAAGAATATAAAATGGGAAAAAGACAGTCTCTTCAGCAACTGGTATTGGGAAAGTTGGAGTGGTATATAAATCAATGAAATTGGGATACACCCTCACATCACGCACAAAAATAAACTCAAAATGGCTTAAAGACAAACATAATACATAATGCCATACAACTTCTAGAAGGGAGCATGGACAAAACAGTCTCTAATATAAATCATACCAATATTTTCTTAGGTCAGTCTACCAAGGCAATACAAATAAAAACATAAACAAATGGAAACTAATGAAACTTAAAAGCTTTTCCATAGCAAAGGAAATCATAAAAAAATGAAAAGACCACCTACAGAAGGGGAGAGAATACGTGCTCCTGTTGCTGTTTAGTTGCTAAGTCGTGTCCAACTCCTTGCGACCCATGGATTATAACCTGCCAGGCTCCCATGTTCAAAGGACTTTCCAGGCAAGAATACTGGAGTGGATTGCCATTTCCTTCTCCAGGGGATCTTTCCAACCTAGGGATCAAACTCAGGTCTCCTGCTTGGGAGGCAGATTCTTCACCACCGAGCTACCTGGGAAACCCAAAGATGACATGAAGGGGCAGTCAGCACTGGAGGAGATGCTTAACATGACTGCTAGAGAAATGCAAGAAAAAGCTACAGTGAGGGCTTCCCCAGTGGCTCAGGGCAAAGCGCCCACAGGGCCATGCAGGAGACACAGGCTGGATCCCTGATCTCGGAAGACCCCGCATGCTGAACAACTAAGCCCATTCGCCACAACCATGGAGCCTGTACTCTGGAGCCCAGGAGCAGTAACTACTGAGCCTGCAAGCTTCAACTACTGAAGCCAAAGAGCCCTAGAGGCCATGCTCAGTGTGAGAAGCCACCAGAATGAGAAGCCCTCGAGCGCAACTAGAGAGCAGCCCCTGCTTTGCGCTACTAGAGAAAAGCCCAAATAGCAACCAAGACCCACATGGCCACAAATAAATAAATACAGATAAAATGATTAAAAAAAAAACAATGAAGTAACACCTAGCACTGGTCAGAATGGCCATCATTAGGGGGAAAAAAAGAACGGTCATCATCAAAAATTCTGGAGAAGGTGTGGAGAAAAGGGAATCCTCCTAAACTGTTGGGGAGAATGTAAGTTCATGCAGCTACTATGGAAAACGGCACAGAGGTTCCTCAAAAAATAAAAACAGTTACCACAATCCAGCAATCCCAGTCCTGGGCATATACCCAGACAAAAATATAATTCAAAAAGATACAAGCACCCCTGTGCTCACAGCAGTACCATTCACACAACAGCTAAGACCAGGAAACAACCAAAATGTCCAATGACACATGAATGGATAAAGATGATGTGATACATATACACAATAGAATACTACTCAACCATTAAAAAGAATGTAATAACGTCGTTTGCAGCAACATGGATGGGCCTGGAGATTATCACACTAAGTGAAGTAAGTTCGACAGACAAAAACAAATATACAACATCACTTCTATGTGGAATCTAAAATATGGCACAAATGAACTATTTACAGGCTCAAATGGCAGAAAGTGAAGAGGAACTAAAAAGCCTCTTGATGAAAGTGAAAGAGGAGAGTGAAAAAGTTGGCTTAAAGCTCAACATTCAGAAAACAAAGATCATGGCATCTGGTCCCATCACTTCAGGGGGAAATAGATGGGGAAACAGCAGAAACAGTGCCAGACTTTATTTTTTGGGGCTCCAAAATCACTGCAGATGGTGACTGCAGCCATGAAATTAAAAGACGCTTACGCCTTGGAAGAAAAGTTATGACCAACCTAGGTAGCATATTCAAAAGCAGAGACACTACTTTGCCAATAAAGGTCTGTCTAGTCAAGGCTATGGTTTTTTTCCAGTAGTCATGTATGGATGTGAGAGTTGGACTGTGAAGAAAGCTGAGCGCAGAAGAATTGATGCTTTTGAACTGTGGTGTTGGAGAAGACTCTTGAGAGTCCCTTGGACTGCAAGGAGATCCAACCAGTCCATTCTAAAGGAGATTAGTCCTGGGTGTTGTTTGGAAGGAATGATGCTAAAGCTGAAACTCCAGTACTTTGGCCACCTCATGCAAACAGCTGACTCATTGGAAAAGACTGATGCTGGGAGCGATCAGGGGCAGGAGGAGAAGGGGATGACAGAGGATGAGATGGCTGGATGGCATAACCAACTCAATGGATGTGAGTTTGAGTGAACTCCAGGAAGGCCTGGAGTGCTGCGATTCATGGGGTAAAGAGTCAGACACGACTGAGCTGAACTGAACTGAACAGGCTCAAAGACATAGAGAACAGACCTGTGGTTGCCAAGGGGAGTGGGTAGAGGGAGCAGGAAGGACTGGGAGGGAGTTTGGGGTTAGTAGATATAAACTATATAGGCCATAAGGCTGCACAGAGTTAGACTCGACTGAAGCAACTTACCACTCACGCACGCATGCATGCATGCATATTACATTTAGAAAGAATAAATAACAATGTCCTAGTGCATAGCAAGGGAACTAGATCCAATCTCCTGGGATATACCATAATGGAAAAGAATATTTATGTGTATAGCTGAGTCACCTTGTTGTATAGCAGAAATTAACATATCACTATAAATTAACTATACTTCTACTAAAAAAAAAAAAGCAGCAAGCATAAACAGGAAAAAAAGGAAAAAATAAAACAAACTCTTGTGTCTCCTGCATTGGAAAGCAGATTCTTTACCACTAGCACCACCTGGGAAGTCCTAAAGTTCTTCCAATATCTCTAAAGTACAAGCAAGCAAATTTTTTTAATAGCAGTTCGGACAGCATCAACTTAGTAAATCACAACCAGCTTTTAAATAATGAAATAAAACAAAACTATAAGGACACATTGCCCAAACAGGTAAACAATGTTCAAGAAAACTCTTTCACACATATAATATATGGGTTCCAATGTAAAATTATGATCATGGCATTTGGTCCCATCACTTCATGGCAAATAGATGGGGAAACAGTGGAAAAAGTGGCTGACTTTATTTTGGGGGGCTCCAAAATCACTGCAGATGGTGACTGAAGCCATGAAATTAAAAGACACTTGCTCCTTCGAAGAAAAGTTATGACCAACCTAGACAGCATATTAAAAAGCAGAGACTTACTTTGCCCACAAAAGTCCATCTAGTCAAAGCTATGGTTTTTCAAGTAGTCATGTATGGATGTGCGAGTTAGACTATAAAGAAAACTGAGTGCCGAAGAATTGATGCTTTTGAACTGCAGTGTTGGAGAAGACTCTTGAGAGTCCCTTGGACTGCAGAGAGATCAAACCAGTCAATCATAAAGGAAATCAGTCCTCTATATTCATTGGAAGGACTGATGCTGAAGCTGAAACTCCAATACTTTGGCCACCTGATATGAAGAACTGACTCATTGGAAAAGACCCTGAAGCAGGGAAACACTTAAGGCAGGAGGAGAAGGGAATGACAGAGGATGAGATGGTTGGATGGCATCACCAACTCGATGGACATGAGTTTGAGTAAACTCCAGGAGTTGGTGATGCACAGGGAGGCCTGGTGTGCTGCAGTCCATGCGGTCGCAAAGAGTCAGACACAACTGAGCAACTGAACTGAATGTAAAATTACCCCCACCTAACTCTAGGACTGGGCTGCCTCAGGCCAAACTAGACAGAGAGAACACAGAGCCACCCATAAGCAGGAAATTGGAGTAAAGATTTACTGAGCATGGCCCTGCCCACCGGAATCAGACTGTGTTCCCCACAGCCAGTCCCCCCTATGAGAAGTTTGCACAAGCCTCTTATCCTCATCCATCAGAGCACAGATAGAATGAAAACCACAATCACAAAAAACTAACCAAAATGATCACATGGATCACAGCCTTGTCAGTGAAACTATGAGCCACCCAAGACAAACAGGTCAAAGTGGGGAGTTCTAACAAAACGTGGTCCACTGGAGGAAAAAATGGCAAACCACTTCAGCATAATTGTCTTGAGAATGAATAGAATGAAAAGGCAAAAAGATATGACACTGAAAGATGAACCCTCCAGCAGGTCAGTAGGTGTCCAATATGCTCCTGGAGAAGAATGGAGAATAGCTCCAGAAGGAATGAGGAAGCTGAACCAAAGCAGAAACGACGCCCAATTGTGGCTGTGTCTGGTGGTGAGAGAAAAGTTCAGTGCTATGAAGAGCAATATTGCATAGGCACCTGGAATGTCAGGCCCATGAATAAAGGTAAATTGGAAGTGGTAAAAGGGGATGGCAAGAGTGAACATCAACATTTTAGGAATCAGTGAACTAAAATGGATGGGAATGGGTGGATTTAATTCAGATGACCATTATACCTACTGTGAGCAAGAATCCCTTAGAAGAAATGGAGTAGCCCTCATCGTCAACGGGAGTCCAAAATGCAGTACTTGGGTGCAATCTCAACAATGACAGAAAGATCTCATTTCCAAGGCAAGCCATTCAATATCACAGTAATCCAAGTGTATGCCCCAACCACTAATGCCGATGAAGCTCAACAGTGCTATGATGACCTACAAGACCTTCTAGAACTAACCGCCAAAAAAGATGTCCTTTTCATCATAGGGGACTGGAATGAAAAGTAGGAAGTCAAGAGATACATGGAGTAAAAGGCATGTTTGACCTTGGAGCACAAAATGAAGCAGGGCAAAGGCTAACAGAGTTTTGCCAAGAGAACACACTGTTCATAGCAAACACCATCTTCCAACAACACCAGAGATGACTCTACATATGGACATCACCAGATGGTCAATACAGAAATCAGACTGATTATATTCTTTGCAGCTGAGAATGGAGAAGCTCTATACAGTCAGCAAAAACAAGACGTGGAGCTGACTGTGGCTCAGACCATGAGCTGCTTAATGCAAAATTCAGGCTCAAATAGAAGTAAGTAGGGAAAATCACTAGGCCATTCAAGTATGACCTAAATCAAATCCCTTAGGATTATACAGTAGAAGTTACAAAATAGATTCCAGGGATTAATCTGACACAGAGTGCCTGAAGAACTATAGACGGAGGTTCCTAACACTGTACAGGAGGTGGTGACTAAAACCATCCCCAAGAAAAAAAAATGCAGCAAGACAAAATGATTGTCTGAGGAGGACTTACAAATAGCTGAGAAAAGAAAAGAAGCAAAAGACAAAGGAGAAAAGGAAAAATATACCAAACTGAATGCAGAGTTCCAAAGAATAGCAAGGAAAGATAAGAACACCTTCTTAAGTGAACAATGCAAAGAAATAAAGGAAAATAAGAGACTGGGAAAGACTCAAGATCTCTTCAAGAAAATTAGAGATACCAAGGGAAAATTTCATGCAAAGATGGACAGAAATGGTATAGATACAACAGAAGCAGAAGATATTAAGAAAAGGTGGCAAGAATACACAGAGCTATACAAAAAGGTATGAATGACCCTGATAACCAAGATAGTGTAATCACCCACCTAGAGCCAGACATGCTGGAGAATGAAGTCAAGTCGGCCACAGGAAGCATTACTACTAACAAAGCTGGGGGAGGTGATGGAATTCCAGCTGAGCTATTTCAAATCCTAAAAGATGATGCTGTGAAAGTGCTCTATTCAATATGCCAGCAGATTTGGAAAATTCAGCAGTGGCCACAGGACTGGAAAAGGTCAGTTTTCATTCCAATCCCAAAAAAGGGGAATGCCAAGGAATGTTCACTCAAACTACCACACAATCGCATGCTAGCAAAGTAATGCTCCAAATTCTCCAAGCGAGGCTTCAGCAGTACATGAATGAAGAACTTCAAAAAGCATGAAATTGCCAATATACATTGGATCATGGAGAAAGCAAGGGAATTCCAGAAAAACATGTACTTCTGTCTCACTGACACTGCTAAAACCTTTGTCTGTGGATCACAACAAACCATGCTTCTGCTGCTACTGCTAAGTCACTTCAGTCGTGTCTGACTCTGTGCGACCCCATAGACGGCAGCCCAGCAGGCTCCCCTGTCCCAGGGATTCTCAAGGCAAGAACACCGGAGAGGGCTGCCAGTTCCTTCTCCACAACAAACCATGGAAAATTGTTAAAAAGAGATGCGAATACCAGTCAGTCCACCTTACCTGCCTCCTGAGAAACCTGCATGCAGGTCAAGAAGCAACAGTTAGAACCAGACATGGAACAAAGACTGGTTCCAAATTGGGAAAGGAGTACATCAAGGCTGTATATTGTCACCCTGTTTATTTAACTTACACGCAGAGTACATCATGCAAAATGTCAGGCTAGATAAAGCTCAAGCTGCAATAACCTCAGGTACGCAGATGACACCACCCTAATGGCAAAAAGCAAAGAGGAACTCAAGAGCCTCTTGATGAGGGTCAAAGAGGAGAGCGAAAAAGCTGGCTTAAATCTCAACATTCAAAAAACTAAGATCATGGCATCCGATCCCATCAGTCCCATTACTTCATGACAAATAGATGGGGAAAAAGTATAAACAGTGACAGATTTTATTTTCCTGGGCTCCTGATGTCTGCTGACAGTGATTGCAGCCATGAAATTAAAAGATGCTTGCTCCTTGGAAGAAAAGTTATGACAAACCTAGACAGCTTATTTAAAAGCATAAACATTACTTTGCTGACAAAGGTCCATATAGTCAAACCTATGGCTTTTCAAGTATTTATGTACGGATGTGAGAGTTGGACCATAAAGAAGGCTGAGCACTGAGGAATTGATGCTTTTGAACTGTGGTGTTGGGGAAGAATCTTGAGAGTCCTTTGGATGGCAAGGAGATCAAACCAGTCAATCCTAAAGGAAACTAATCCTGAATATTCATTGGAAGCACTGATACTGAAGCTGAAGCTCTAATACTTTGACCACCTGATGGGAAGAGCTGACTCACTGGAAAAGACCCTGATGCTGGGAAAGACTGGACGCAAGAGAAGACTATAAGACTATACCTAACATTACTAACTAAACCGATGATTGCTAGAAGTAATTATGATCCTGCTACGCCATGATGATACTACATAAGTTCTTCTGCTACTTTAAAGTCAAATTCCCTTCAAACAACAACTCAGAACCACAGAGCCCACATGCCGCAACTTAAGACTGAAGATCCCTCATGCCACAACTAAGACCCAGCACAGCCAAATAAATAAGTAAATAAAAATAAATATTTTTTAAAAACTACAATGAGGTATCACCTCACACTGGTCTGAACAGCCATCATCGAAGAATCTATAAAGTATAAATGCTGGAGAGGGTGTGGAGGAAAGGGAAATCTCCTACATTGTTGGTTGGAATGTAAACTGGTACAGCCACTATGGAACATGGAGCCTCCTGAAAAACCTAGAAATAAGAGCTACCATATGAGCCAGCAATCCCACTCCTGGATATATAACCAGAGAAAACCGCAATTCAAAAGGACACCCACACTGCGATGCAGCACTATTTGCAATAGCCAGGACATGGAAGCAACCTCAACATTCATCAACAGAGGAATAAAGACGTGGTACATGTATACAACGAAACACAGCTCAGTGATAAAAAGGACTAAATTATGCCATTTGCAGCAACATGAATGGACCCAGAGACTGGCATACAGAGTGAAGTAAGTCAGTATGAGAAAGATAAGGATAACATAGCTTATATGCGGAATCTAGAAAAATGGTACAGATGAATTTATCTGCAAAGCAGAAATAGACTACAGATGTGGAAGACAAACTTATGGTTCCCAAGGAGGAAAGGGGAAGGTGGGATGAAATGGGAGACTGGGATTGACATGTATACTATGTGTCATATTACTATATATAAAAGAGGTAACTAATGAGAACCTACTGTACCACACAGGGAACTCTACTCAATGCTCTCTGGTGACCTAAACGGAAAGAAAATCTAAAAAAGGGTGGCTATATGCATACACATAACTGATTTATTTTGCTGTACAACAGAAACTAACACAACATTGTGAAGAAACAATTTAAAAAAATTTTTTAACTAAAAAGAAAAATAAGAGTTTGGATAGGATCAAAAATCCATTCTAAAAACATATGATCTTAAGATTTCAAAAACTGTTCACACAAGCAGCCAAGTACTAGTACTCACTAAATAGTTAAATTTTTTCTTATTTTCTTAAGTTTTTATAATATAGATTACTACTATAATAAGAAAAACTGTAACAATTATTTTAATAAAGAAAAATCAAACAGAGCACCATTCTATTAAATAATAAAATGATGGGACATCCCCCTGGTTGTCCAGTAGTTAAGAACCCACCAAGCAATGCAGGGGATGCAGGTTTGATCCCTGGTCAGGAAACTAAGGGGCTTTAGGATTAAGCAGGAAAGAATGTGCCTGCAATGCAGGAAACCCAGGTTCAATCCCTGGGTTGAAAAGATCCTCTGGAGAAGGGAATGGATCCCCATTCCAGTATTCTTGCCTGGAGAACACCATCGACAGAGGAGCCTGGCAGGCTACAGTTCATGGGGTGGCAAAGACTCCGACACAGCTGAGCAGCTAACACACACACACGCACAGGAAACTAAGAGTCCACAGGCTGCAGAGCAACTCAGCCCCAAGAGTCACAACTCGGAGCCCACCAGCCACAACCAGAGCATTTGAGCGCTGCAACAGAGGATCCCACGGGATGCAGCAGGGGCCCCGCGCACCAGGTACCACCACTAAGACCTGACGCAACCAATAAACAAACACTGTTTTGAAAATTTAATAAAACAATGACTTTTCTTTTTAGGAAGTACCTTTTCTTGAAAGACAACAGCAGTTTCCAGCCCGGGCATGATGTCTAGTAGGAGTCTGCAAGCTGCAGTGTTTAAAGGGGGCTCTCGGCTTGTCATCACATATGCATTCACCAGCTGTAAAGAAGAGTGATACTTTTCATCTGAAATTCAACCCAATCAAATTAATGAAGTCTAATAAATCCATACCATATTCCCATAGCTTGCCTAAAGAATATTAAAGATTGTAAGGCTCTACCTAACATTACTAACTAAACCTATAATTATTGGAAATAATTATGATCCTGCTATGCCTTGATACCATACAAGTTCTTTTGCCACTTTAAAGTCAAATTCCCTTCAAACAACTCAGCAACCACAGAAATTAAAACTCAAGAGTTATCACAAAAAAATCATCTCCCACCGTTATACTTTTTCAGAAAGATAAAACAGAGCAAGACAAGCCTCCCCTCACCTCTCCCTGATTCTTGACAATGATTAATGAAAAACTTTAAGTTTTATATTTTATATAAATATATTAATATGCTTTCTTTTTGGCACTCATCAGATAAAAAAACACTGGATCTCTAAGTGGCACTGTGTTCTGTTACTGGATATACAATAGTGGATAAGACACAGACCCATCACCAAAAGGTTCATAATCCAAAAAAGGAGACAGCTGGGAAAAACAAGTATCATAAGTACAGGATGCTACAGAAGCCTGGAAGAGATCATAAACCTTGCAAAGGAATCAGAAAACGCTGCAGAGAGGAAGGGGTTCCAAGCAAGACGATGAAGAACAAGGAGGAACAGCTAACAAGGGGTGAAAAGGAAAGGAGGCAAAGGGCAAGAACTAAAAATTGAAAGAACAAAGGCCATGACAAACAGGTTTATAAACCAAAATAAGAAACTTAAAGTTCATCGTGAGAGCAATGGGAACTAATGCATTTTAAGCAAGACAGTGAGTGCCAGGATCACTTTTTGCATTTGATAAAGAATGGGTTGGAGGAAGACCAGATAAGAAGAGAAACCAATTAAGAGGCTATTGCAGTACCAACAGAGATATGGTGGTGGTTAGCCTAGGGTCTGGGAACAAGGGCACAAAGAAGTCGAGGGATTTGTGAAGGCTAAGGGGTAGGGACCCATAAGAGCTGTAACTTCACTGAATAAGAGAGCTTAGAGGAATAAAGGGGGCTTTCCCGGTGGTGCCAATGGTAAAGAATCAGGAGATGCCAATGCAGGAGACTCAAGAGATGCAGGTTCGATTTCTGGGTCGGGAAGATCCCCTGGAGGAGGAAATGGCAACCTGCTCCAGTATTCTTGCTGGGGAAAATCCCATGGACAGAAGACCCCAGTGGGCTACAGTCCATGGGGTCACAAAGATAAGTCAGACATGACTGAGCATGCACACATGCTGGAGGAATAAAGGAACTTCTAGCTGGTTAGGGAAGGACGCCATCACTGAGCTAGAGAATAAGAGAAACAGACTACGGGGCAAGCGATCAGACACGCCGAACTCAAGGTGCCTTTGGGAAATATCCGTGTGGGGATCAGAAGGCAAGCTGGAAGTGATCGGAGGCAGAGGAGAGATGCCAGTGAAAGAGAAGTGAGCCTGAGAACTAATACAGACAGTAACTACTGAGCCCTCACGTGCCAGGTTCTACACCAAGCGCTGTTCACACTTAACTTCATTCAAGGATTACAAAAATATTTTAAGGTTAATCACTATCATCCCCATTTTATAGATTAGGGAAATAAAGCTTGGAGAGGCTTAAGCTGCCCAAAGATCAAAATGTCAAAGAAGAGCAGAGCTGCATTTAAACCCCAAACATGGACCCCAAAGCCCATGCTCTCAAGTATCATGCTATTTGCCTCCAAAAACAAATGTAATTATTACTATGAGTTGTTACTATGTTTAGGAGCTGTAATGCATACTTTCTTCCCCTCATTTACTCAACAGACCTGAGTGAAATAACTCAGGTTATTTAACTTCCTTTCCTCTCTTTCCTCCTCCACATGTCCAGTGCATAGCATGCACACATACAGTGTGCACATCCACAGTGTCAGTGCAGAAGCATGCTGCACACATCACTCTTAATGTTCCTATTCAGGAATCCAAGAGAACTTCTGTATTTCCAAATGCAAAATCATCTCACTCCAGTAGGAGCAGAGATGCCTTGAGAACCCTCATCAATATGCAACTGAACACCAAAGAGAAAATACCCTGGCCACAGCCAGGACTTTGGTAATAAAGAAGTCCATAATTAGTCTTATTTCATTGAACCAATACCAGATTAAAAAATCTATCCACTCTATTCCCAACTTTGTCAAGGCCTCAGGAGAAAGTACAGAAAAATACAGGTAAAGCATCTACTGATGATAATCTCTGGAGAAAAGTAAGAAGCAAACCTACTGCATTCATGAAATCATCATTCTTGAAGAGTATTCTCAGCAAATGGCCCAGCATACACTCTGGATCAGCTCGACCTGCCGAAAGAAGAGGGGAGGAGCAGAGGAGTGAGTAAGTCATCCCAGTTAAGCAACTCAGACCTCTGGAAAGGAACCAGGGTGGTTTTAAGTATCATTAAAAGGCCAGCAAAAGTTAACAGAAACGAAGAAAAGATTCTCTTGATGAACTAGATCTCATAAGAAGCATTCTTTAAAACTAAAAATGACAATAAAAAACTTCAAACACTGCTTTCTAACCTTCCCATCTCCCAGTATACTGTCTACACATCAAGGCCAAATTAAACAAATCAGCACAAGACCCAGAGCAGCATCACTCAGAGTATACAAGGTCTATGGAAGAATCATAAACGATCCTAAGAGAACGAGAATGCCTGACCTCCCAAAGAGAAAAAGGAAGGAAGCACAGCTTCTCTTGATGGGTGGCCTGGAGTGAAAACAGGCTCCAAGCCCAGTCTCTCAGCTATAATGCCAACAGCAGCAGCAGCACGTCCTCAAACCTGTAACAACAGGCCAGGTTTGAGGGGGAGGGGAGTCCCACCAAACAACTGCTTAAGATAAAGTGAACTTGGTCATCTTGGTCATCAACTTCTGTGCTCCTAGAAAAAGAAAGGAGGCCAGGAATCTAGGATTTACTCAATACACAGCCTAAAAATGAAAGAATTCGCTAATCGTTGGGGAAATTATTGGTTTGCTTTTAAAACAGGTATCATCTGTTTTATTTAATTTTCCTTTTAGAGTGGCAAGTTTAGTCAAAGGATATAGTTTCAGATGAAGATATACGTTGCTGATAAAAAAGTTTTTACCAAGCTGTAATTAATACCCCAAAGTAATTCAAAAAACAGAAGTTAGAGAATGGCATCAGAAAAACAAATGTGGACCTCAAATTACCTAACTTTCTCTGTTTATAAATGATGAAACTAAGACCCTTATTCTTTTTTAAAGAAATTATGCCTAGTGACAAATATGTTTTAATGTAAGAGACAGAGAGGAAATAAATTGTCTTTAAATCTCTACTGAAAAAAGGCATTCTTCGCTCCCCTTCTTCCTTGTTACCATTTCACCCTTTCCAAGGCAATGCCACTAAGCATGATAATCTCTTTTAATTCTTTTCACAATCCCATGAATTAATTTATTTTCACTTTCCCACGTTTTTTTGCTCTTACTGCCTTACTGAAGCTGTGATTTCAAAAACCAAATAGTTCTCAAAGTCACAAGTGGGGATATCTAGGACAAGAGCAGCAGGTAACATTACATAATAACTAGACACTCAATCTGAAATGCCTAGCTTACTTACATCTGGGAATAAAAGTCTATGAAACAGAAGTATAACCCTGGTACATTCAGGTGGATAGACAATGTTCTTATTTTTATTAAGTTCCACTCATTCTCACTGTCTCTCCAGTTACAAGATCTCAGTCTCTTCTCTCCACAAAGAACTGCTTCTGGTTTTATAAAGAGAAAATTTATATGCCGCATGGACCCATATGACTTAAGTTGTGCCCCCTGGTAATCTACCTTCGAACATAAAATGGCAGTCTCAAGTCCCACATAGTTCTGTATTGTAGCAAATTCCATGCCAAGGCAGGCTGGGTCTTCATGGCTCACTGACCCAAAAGAAAACCATGTTAACCTGAGGTAGCATATTTTAGCTACTGGAACATTAAAGTAGACACCAAGAAGTCCATTTATTATTCAAGGTTCCAAGTATCAATTTCATAACTAAAAGGCATTAAAGGCATTCTCAGCCACATCTCCCCATTAGTAAAAGGATAATTATTGTTGTTAGAAACATGAAGGCACAGAAAGTATAGCATCTTTTGGTTCAAAAGTCAAAGAGAGAGAACATTTTTTTTCTTTTTAAATCTCTGTAATCATTTCAACTAATAAGGTATATCTATATAATTCCTTTAAGTACTTGATAAATATTAAAAATATTTCCATTTTTCCAGTAATGTATTTTTCCTTGCTGCCCCCACCTTGAGTAATATTTTAAGAAATTCTAGTTCAACTGAAAAATAGTCCTTATAGTAAGCAGTTTTCTTTTGTAAGAAAATTAGAGCCAGAATTAAGAAAACACAGATCTCACCAGGATGCCGATCATCAAATGGGTCTGGATCCCCCTTACGATATTCTTCAGTTTCTTTTTCAATCAATTCAGACATCCTAATACAAAGGGAAGACAAGGTCAATGCTAAACAAGCATACAAAAAAAAGATGTACCACCACCTACAATAGTCAGTGCAACAGTCAAGGTACAAAATAAAAGCAAAAACTTAGAAAGAGGGTGTTGTCCTGACAAACAAAGATCTAACCAACCGTCTCATAAAGCAATTTCCACTCCCCAGTTCATTCTTCTCTCCAACTCCCCTGTCTCAAAAAACAGCACTACTATCTCCTCAGAAGCCAAAAACCCAGGAGACATCCTTAAATTCTTCCTTTTTCTCCCCTTCCCCAATGCAATAATTCGTATTAGCTCTACCTAACAAAATATCTCCTGACTTCAATCATTTCTTTAAGTCTTGACCAGAAATGTCCAGACCATACTGTTTTGGACTCTCTACTCTCAAAACAGCAGACTTCAGACCTCTTCTACTGTTTTTGACTTTGTTCAAATTACTTACCCTCTCTGTGCCTAACCTGTAATATGAGGATAACAGTGCCTATCTTAGAGTTTCCCTGAGGTTTAAGTTAACATATATGTACTCTCCTTAGAACACAGCTTGACATCAGAGCTACTAAGGTGTTGTTCCTATGAAAGCTGGGAATCAAAAACAAAAGGGGGTTCATGAGGGAGGGGACATATGTATACTTATGGCTGATTCATGTGGATATATGGCAGAAACCAACATAATATTGTAAACCAATTATCCTCAATTAAAAATAAACAAATTAGGGGGAAAAAAAAGAACAAATGGGGCTCCCTCAATGGCTTAGTGGTAAAGGATTCACCTGCGAATGCAGGAGACATGGGTTCATCCCTGATCCAGGAAGAACCCACAAGGTCCCAGAAGATGCGGAGCAACTGTAAGTCCATGCACCACAATTACTGAGCCTGGGAGCTGCAATTACTGAGCCCATGCGCCCTAGAGCTGGCGCCACCCAAGCGAAGCTCACACGCTGCAATGAAGACCCAGCACAACCAAAAATAAATAAATATAATTATTTTAAAAAATAGAAAACCAGTTAATCTAAGGCAGATACTGATGTGATACAGCAGGAGGGAGCCTTCTGGAGGTAGTTCTCAAGTTCTGTAACTGGATCTAGTTGATGATTTTACAAGTAAAGAATCCATCAGAGCATTATACCACACACAGTCATCGCTTGGTATCTGTAAGGAATTGCTCCAGGACCTCCCAGGGATACTAAAATCCTCTGTCAAGTCCTTTACATAAAAATGGCATAGTACAGTTGGCCCTCCACATTCACAGATTCAAGCAACCATGGGTCAACTATAAATTACTGCACTGGCCAAAATTCAGGTTCACTCAGATTTTTCTGTAACCTCTTACAGAAAATACTGTAGGAAATAACCAGTGAACTAACAGACCCACAGTTTGGAGGATGGTAGGCATTTTGCCCCATCTAAAACATACTTTTAACTCATCCTACTGCATCTTTAAATTCTCAGTCTAGCCTTGAATATACTTTTTACGATCTTGCTCCATGTAATTTTAGCTTCCATTCCTAACATATATTCACCCTGCACTCTGGTGGAGCCCATTTCCTCCCTGCCACAGAAACATGCCGTTCATTCTCCCCTAGACAGATACCCTTTTCAGGCACATTTTCACTTTTCCTAGAAAACCTTGTCTTCTTTGCTTTTCATCAATATATGTTCTACCAACTTTCAAGCCCCTGTTCCAAGGAACCTTTACCACATACTATATTGGAAAGCCCACTGGATTTGGAGTTAAAACCCAGTACCCTAACCTTAGCTTTCTACTGCCTGGCTATACAGGCAGTCTTTTTCAAGTAGCTCAGAGGATGGCTATCTTTTAACAATGTGGCTGTCAGTGATACTTTTACTAACAAATGAAGAAGCTGTCCTGATAAACAAAAGGTCCTCAAACACTTGAGTGAACAGATGAAACAGGCTTATTCAAATCCTTTCCAGTTTTCTAACCCCCAGAATATTCACAAACCATCTGCCTGATCTAGCACTTCATTACATACTATTCTGTACCACTACCAACTTTTTTTAGATCCATTTAGTTGCCTCCCAGATAGTTATCTCCTTGAACATAGGGCTCCTCTAGTTTAGGCTTTGCACTGCTGAATAACACAGTATAATGACAAAGTTCAGGGTCAAATATGATAAGTAATATGAAATAATCCTGAAAATAAAGTTACTTGTCTCTGGCCTCACCGCACAGCATGCAGGATCTTAGTTCCCCAACCAGGGATTGAACCTGGGCCCTTGGCAGTGGAAGTGCCAAGTCCTAACTACTGGACCACCAGGGAATTCCCAAAAATAAAATATTAAAAAACATTTTTTGAGAAATTTAGTGAGTCTACCATGAACAGTACCATTTATCACTCTCGCCTCCTTTCAAAATTACATCAATCAATAATCCACATGTTAAATGCACAATATTTAAGATTCTTTAATTCATATGGCTACATTTCAAGTAGCTTGTGATTAGTAATTCTTAATCTCCAATGCCTCTACAAATGAAAATCCACTTTCCACCAGTCAGCAAAAATCCTTTCCCTAAAATAAAAAACCTTACTTTCACATGCTTCACATCTATCAAGAGCAGTTATGAACAAAGCATTTATCCCTGTTTAACCTTTCATAAGACCATAGTTCTCTTTATCCCTAGAGAATAGATCATTGCACAATTTTTTTTCTCTGTTATATCAAAGATTAGATATTAAAGAGCCTGTTGTTTCAAAGGCTTTCTGTTAACAAAAATCACGGGTATCCCCCCCTAGTCTATTCTTCACTCTCTCTCAACACAGTCATTCAATAAAATTATGTACCACACAGTTCACTATGTACCAGGCAAAGAGCAAGTCTGAAGAGACACAAGGAGACACCAGTAAAAATGAGAAGTCCTTGCCCTCAGAAAACTTACACTTTAGTAAGGAGACACATGAAAATGATAATTACCATATAAGTGGTAATTATTTTACCACTTGAGAAAGATTTTTTAATCAAAACATCTACAATGTTAATTACCACTGTACAGCAAAGTGATTCAGTTATACATATTTACACATGCATTCCATTTTTAAATATCCTTTTCCATTATGGTTTATGATATTGAATATAATTCTCTGTGCTACAGTAGGACCTTTCTGTTTATCTATTCTATATATAAAAGACTAGATTTGTTAACCCCAACCTCCCATTCCACCCCTCTCCCAACTCCCTCCCCTCCCCTCAGCAAACACCAGTCTGCTTTTCTATGTCCATGAATCCATTTCTGCTCCATAGACAGGTTCATTTGGGTCATACTGCGTCATATTTTAGATTTCACATATAAGTGGTATCATATGGTATTTAAAGCCATGATTCTTGAACTGCTTCCTGAAAGGACTAGAGCTTGCCAGGCAGATATACCAAAGAAAGGCTTTTCAAGCCAAAGAAATAGCAAGTATAAAGGCAAACACTGGAAAATATGGTGCTATTCCTCACTAAAAAAGAACAACACTACGAGGCAGAAAAGGAAGTAGGGGCCAAATCATAAGCAGCATCATCAGCCACTCTAAAAAGTTTACATTTCATTTTGTAGGAAAAGGGAGCCAGAAAAGAATTACAAGTTGAGGTATGACAATCAGATTTGTGTGAAAAAGATAATCTTTGAGCAAAGAGGATGTTGTATTAGAATAGGGTACACTGGAGACAGAGATAGTGCACGCTGCCTAGTAAGTCAGCCAAGATATGATCAACACCTAACGAAGAGAGAGGGAAGGGGGAGAAGAGGAAGCAGAGATCCTCAGGGCTTGGCGACTAGGTTGTGCTAAGAAAGGAATACACTAGGGAGAACGGTTTTCAGATTTTAGTTTAAAACCATTTGCATCAAGGCAGGGAGTACAAAAGCACATGCTGTGAATGAAGACAGAGGCAGGATGATGATAAGAAGCTCTATTTTGGACACAGTGTGTTTCCAGTGTCTGTGGAACAACCAGGAAAGGATGTATACATCAAGTAGCTGAGGAATGGGTCTACAATTTTTATAAAGAGGAGCCTGAGGTAGAAAAAGAGACTGAGAATAATTTTTTAATTCATGGACAGAAGTGAAACTATCTAGGTAAAATACCTAGGCTGAAGAGAGAAGAGAACCACCAACAGAACTCTGGAGCTAAAACACTGGCAGGAGAAGAACCTAGGAAAGAGCATGACAACAAAAGAGCCTGAGAGGAAAAGGAAGTGATTTTAAAAGCTTCAAGACGTAGAGACATAAAGACTAGTTCTGACAGGGAAAGAAAACGGATTTAGAATTCACAAAGTGATACTGTTCTACACTGTTCTCCAGTGTTTCTTTTTTCTTTTTTGGCCACACTGCACAGCTTGCAGGATCTCAGTTCACCAACCAGGTGCTGAGCCTGTGCCCCTGGCAGTGAAAGCCACTGGACCACCTGGAAATCCCCGAATTCCCTTTACAAAAGACCACCACTTCACTGGTCATACCTGGTGAGGAGGGGTACCATGTCCTGCCCACTGCCATGCTCCTTCTCCCACTGCTCCAGCAGGGTAGTGAGCTCAGCTTTGGAGTCCACGTGCACGGCTACTGTAGTCATGGCTTGGCCTAGGGAGAAGCAGAGCACACACGTGAATGAACACAGGCGAAGAAACCCGACAGCCTGCCTGCAAAAAGCACAGTGAGGAGGGAGGGGACGGGGTGAGCAAACAAGGGAGAGAGAAGTGGGAAGCTGAACCCTGGGATAAGTTTATTTGTGGTACAGTGCAAAATCTGGGACTGGGGACCTGGATACTCATAAAGGTCTGGCGAACAGTCTTTTCACCTTTCTCAAGCTGTTTGCTAGACTTTGGAAACTGGATCAAAATCATGATTTTTACCCTTTCTATGAGCAGAATTCCTGAGAATCAGGCAAAACCTATGGTTTCTTTCTCCTCTCAGAAACACACATACATGTATCCCTGCTTTTCAGAAGTTCACTCTATGCCACATCATTTTTATGGCATCACCGACTCAACAGACATGAGTCTGAGCAAACTCTGGGAGACGGTGAAGGACAGGGAAGCCTGGCATGCTGCAGTTCTCTCAGCTCAGAAGTCAAACACAGCTTAGCAACTGAACAACAATTTTTATGAAAGACCTACATAAGTATCTGTTTTTGCTAACCCCAAGAAATCTGAAGAGGATATTATGTTGGTTTCGCAGCAAGCCATTCTCACTGCTGCAACCCGAAGCAGAGAAAGGTGCCACCAAGCTCCTTTCGTACGAACTACACTCAGCAATAAACTACTATAGCTCTGAACTGTGCCTACGCGCATCTGGGCTTTATCTCAATTTTTGTGCATCCATTAGCAAGACGGGTCCTAAGGCAACTGCTTCACTTTATGTCATTTCAGTTCATGAAAGGTCTCACAGGGACACTCTACAACCTGTACCGCACATTGTTATGTACAATAATCCCAAACCTAGATCTGAGGTCCAAACCTCGGAATCCCAAACCTAGATCTGAGGTCCAAACCTGGGAATCCCAAACCTAGATCTGAGGTCCAAACCTGTGAAGCTGCTTTTGAGAAAAAAAAGATAAAAAATATAGCAAATACTCCCAGAAAGACTGTGTTCTTGTAAGTCTTCAGGGGAAAATTCTATGAAAGATAAGCAACACATTCCTGTTAATTCTTAACAAAACATCAAGAAATGAAGTGGTTATCACTGCCAATATGAAAGCTGGGAAGGAATATTATAAACTAATTTGTTCTTCAGGCTTCCTAATCTATCTCACAGCTCCTGGAAGGAGGATAACAGGCTGGAGAAAGGCATAAAAAGTTGCTGAGCTGAGTGATGAGCCCAGGGGTGCAGGACAGAGAGTTGAGACAGGCTCTGGAGGAGCCATATGAGACATCGACTTGGAGAAGAGAGGTTTACAAGGATTCCAGAAGGGATAAATGAGACCCAAATGTTCAGATGGTTTACTTCTCTTGCCAAAGCAGTCTTAGGATCAAAATGTCAAATCCTGACATGCAAATGTATATTTTCACAGACACAGCAACCATAAAAAACTTTATCCAGAAAAAAAAATTCACTAGCTCATCTAGGATTATTTGTTCATTCTTCTAAAGGCATCTAACGCAAGACCAAAAGAAATACATTTACCATCACCCGTCTAAACTTTGGTAAAGAATCTGCCTGCAGTGCAGGAGACCTGGGTTCAATTCCTGGGTCGCCAAGATTCCCTGGAAAAGAAAACGGCAACCCACTCCAGTATTCTTGCCTGGAGAATCTCATGGACAGAGGAGCCTGGCAGGCTACAGTCCATGGGCTTGCAAGAGTCGGACACAACTTAAAAACTAAACCACCACCACCACTTTTTAAACATTTATCTTTTAATCAAATTGAGGCAATTCTAATAGTAGACAGCGATTCATGTCCCTGAGCTACCCCTAAATCCAAAGAATATTTTCAAAACAAAGTTAAAATGCTTCTTTTCTACAAAGAATCCACATTTTCCATTTTCTAGCCAACGACACAAGAGAAATACTGCAAATGTGACCAAATAATATGGACTTGTGACTTCAACTTGAGAGGACCCAAGGTATATTTTTGACTGCAACCTAACTATAAATGCATTTTTAAAAATAAATTTACTTAGAACGAAGTGAAGTCACTCAGTCGTGTCCGACTCTTTGCGACCCCATGGACTGTGCATGGTATTCTCCAGGCAAGAATACTGGAATGGGTCGCCGTTCCCTTCTCCAGGGGATCTTCCCAACCCAGCAACCCAGGGATTGAACCCAGGTCTCTCATACTGCAGGTGGATTCTTTAGCATCTGAACCACCAGGGAAGCCCCAGAATAATTACAGGTTTATTTTTTCTTAAAGTTGTGAAGACAATAGAGAGAATTCCCATATACCCATCACTCAGTTCAGGTTCCCCTAATGTTATCTTATAGTGACGTGATGTCAAAATCAAGAAACTAAAAATCAGTACATTACTTTTAACTAAACTCCAGATCTGACTCACATTTCACCAGCTTTTCCATTCACATTCTTTTTCTGTTCCAAGATCTCATCCAGGATACATTACTTTTAGTTGTCATGTCTCCCTTTGGTCTGGGACAGTTTTTGAATCTTCCCTTGTTTTTATGACCTTGACAATCTGGAGGAGTATTACCCAAAGGGTAGAATGGGGCAATGATTTTATCAAAGTTTCCCCCAATTTTATCAATGTTTTCCTCAGTAAAATTTTACGCTGAGGTAAGAGATCTAAGACTGAGGAGAGTAGTAACATATGGTAACCGCAAAGTTAATCTCTCACAACACACCCTAAAACGTGCAAGAGGAACGGCTTGACTGGTGCATCCTACCCACACTTTAAAGAATTAAGATTACTCCTCAAATTATTCCAAAAAATTGCAGAAAAGGCAGACTTCCTAATGTACACAAAGCCAATACTACCCTGATACTAAAGACAATGATATCACTAGCAATCTACAGACTGATATGCTTTATGAAAATAGATGTAAAAATCCTTAACAAAATACAAGAAAGATGAAAACAGCAGGACATTAAGAGGATGGGATACCACAACCAAGTGGGATTTAGCCCAGGAATACAATGGTGGTTCGATATATGCAAATCAATTAAAGTAACACAATACATTAATAGAATGAAGGGGGGCGGTGAGCCTGTGATTGATATAGAAGAAGCATCTCACAAAATCCAACATCCTTTTGTGAAAAAGGCTCACTAAACCAAGAACAGAACTTCCTCAATAGGGCACGGTAAAGAGCATTAATTACAAAAACTCACAGCTGACGCGGGCTTCCCAGATGGCTCAGTGAGTAAAGAATCCACCTGCAATGCAAGAAACACAAGTTTGACCCCTGGGGCAGGAAGAATCCCCTGGAAGAGGGCACGGAAAGACACTCCAGTGTTCCTGCCTGCAGAATCCCATGGACAGAGGAGCCTGGAGGGCTACAGGGCCCATAAGGTCGCAAAGAGTCAGACACGACTGAAGCAACTAACAGCTAACACATGCTCAATGGTGAAAAGACAGCTTTCACCCGAAAATCAGAAACAAAACAAAGATGTCTGCTTTCACAACTTAAGCACTGTGCTGAAGTTCTAGCCAAAGGAATTAAGACCAAAAAATTAAAAAGCATCCAAGTTGGAAAGAAGTAGTAAAATTATCTTTATTGACAGATGCTATGACCCAATATATAGTAAATCCTAAAGAACTTTGTCGACAAATAAATACTACTGAAATCAATAAACAATTAGCAAAGTTATAGAATACAACATTAACACAAAAATTACTTGTATTGCACACTAGCAATAAATAATCAAATATGAAATTAACAAAACAATTTCACTCAAAATAGCACTAAAAAGAATAAAATGCTAAGGAATCAATTTAAGCCAAAAAGGCAAACAACTTCCTCAAAGAAAATTACAAAACATTGCTGGAAAAAATAAAATTAAAAAAGACCTAAATAAATGCAAAGACATCCTGGAGTCAGGGATTAGAACACTTAATATTGTGAAGATAGCAATATTCTCCAAAATGAGTAATTGTCAACACAATCCCTACAAAATCCAATGATCTTCTTCGCATTAGAGCAAACATCAATTCTAAAATTTATCTGTAACTGCAAGGAATCCCAAATGACCAAAACAATCTTGAAAAAAAACAGAATTCACATCTGACATCAAAACTCCTATGTAAAATAATCAAAATACTGTGATACAGGCATAAGGAAAGACAATGCAATGGAACGAAGAGTCCAGAAGTAAAATCTCACACTTATGCTCAACTGATATTCAACAAGTAGGCCAAACCCAGTTAACAGCGAAAGAATTTGTTGAAAGACCATTACTAGAAAGATTAATGGTCTTTCAACAAATTGTGCTGAGACAACTGAATATTCACGTAACAAGGAATGAAGCTGGATCCTTGCTTCACATCACATACAAAAATTATCTCAAAATGGATATAAGGGTTCAATATAAGAGTTTAAACCATAAAACTCTTAGAGGTAAACACAGGGGTAAATCTTCATGACCTTGAAATCGGCAAGCGATGTTCATCTGACATCAAAAGAATAAGCAACAAAGGAATAGATAAATTGGACTTCAACATTTAAAACTTTTGTGCCAAATACATTATCAAGAAACTGAAAAGACAACCCACAGAATGGAAGAAAATATTTGCAAGTCAGAGCTGATAAGGATCAAGTATTCATAATATATAAGAACGTCTACAACTCAACAACAACAAAGAAACCTGATTCAAAAATGGGCAAAGAAGTGGCCAAAATAGCTCAGGTGGGAGAGCATCAGACTGAAAAATGGGCAAAGTACTTGAACAGGCATTTCTCCAGTGAAGATGTACAAGTAGCCAATAAGTACAGGAAAAAATGTTCAACATAGTTAGCAATTAGGGAAATAAAAATCAAAACTACAATAAGATACCAATCATACCTATTAGGATGATCAAAACCAAAAAATTGTAAAGGCAGCACTAGCAAGGATATAGATAAACCAGAATGAACACTGCCTATAGGAATGTAATACAACAGCTATAGAAAACAGTTCGATGGCTCCTCAACAAATTTATAAGAAAAAGTTAAACACAGAATTACCCTGACCCTGCAGTTCCACTTCAAGGAACATAACCAAAAGAATTGAAAAGAGATATTCAAACACTTGTACACAAATGTTCAAAGCATACTCACAATATTCAAAGGATGAAAACAACCCCAAAGGTTTATCAACAGATGAATGGATAAACAAAATGTGGCTATATTCATACAACGCAGTTATTATTCAGCCACAGAAAGGAATGAAGTACTGAGACATGTCACAGCTGTGGATGAACAGCAGGCAAAAAACCCCAACAGAACAGGTCACATATTCTATGATTCTATTTCTACGAAACATTCAGAATAGGTAAATCCATATACAGAAAGCTGCCGAAAGGTTGCCAGGAGCTTGGGGGAGGGAGAAGTAGGGAGTGACTGCTTAATGGATATAGGGTTTCCTTGTGAGGTGATAAAAATTTCTTGGAACTAAAGGAAGTGATGGTTGCACAACATTGCTAATCTACTAAATGATGAATGGTTAATTTACAGTATATGAATTTTACCATTTTTTTTTT
>SJYQ01018046.1:95347-126638 GCA_006410935.1 Redunca redunca
GACATTTCAGATCAATCGTAAAAGGAAGGGCTTTTGAAAAAATATGGTGCTGAGACAAATGGCTCAATATGTGGTGGGAAAGTGAGTCCCTGCCTCACACTGTGGGCATCTCTGATGCTCAGGGGTAAAGAGCCCGCCTGCCAATGCAGGAGACGTAGGTTGGATTCCTGGCTTGGGAAGATCCCCTGGAGAAGCAAATGGCAACCCACTCCAGTATTCATTCCTGGAGAATTCATCCATGGACAGAGGAACTTGGCGGGCTATAGTCCAATAGTGTCAAAGAGTCAGATACGACTTAATGACTCAGCAACAGCCATCTCACACTGTGCACTAGTGTAAGTTCCATCAGAAAAAGAGCTAAATGCCAAACAAAAATTTTAAACACAGGAAAAAAAAACCATGACCTCAACATAGAAGTCAGAAATTACATGCATATAGCTAAAGACTGATTGATTAATCTCATGATTTAGAGCTACAATAAAATTAGACTCCATAAAAAAGTAAAAAGTCACAGATTTGAATATATTTGCCATACCTAAAACAAAGGATTTGTATCTAGAATATATCACACTACAAACCAATACAGTATTATACATGATAAGTTAATGGAGTATGTATATACATAATGCAAATTAAACCCATCATACCATCACAGTGACACAAGCTTTAAGACTGGATATGCCAAGTGCTGAAAAAACACCCTAAAGAGAACAGTACATTGCTGGTGAGAGCATAAACTGATAAAACAGCTTTGGAAAACTAGAGTATTATGTAGTAAAATTAAATATGCACATGCCCTATGACCCAGCATTTCTACTACCAACATGCGGAAACAGGCACTGCAATAGGTGTAAAAAGCTGTTTACTGCAACACTCTTTCTAATGGCAAACAACTGGAAACAACCTAAAGCTGGATAAAAAAGGTATATTCAGACAATGGAATTCTATACAGGTTGAAAATGAAAGAACTGTCCAAATGTCATTATAAAAATGAATATGGATGGATCACAAAAAAAAAATGTTAGTGAAGAAAATCCAGCGAGTTCCCCCAAAATATATACAGTGATTCCATTGTAGACAACTTAAGCAGTGCCCAAAAGTAAATAGCATTATTTATATATATGTTTATATGGAGCAAGTAAGATAAATAATTGTTGCAGTGTTATTTACAGTAGCTAAGACAAGGAAGCGACCTAAATGTCCATCGACAGATGAATGGATAAAGAAGAGATAGTACATATGTGGGCTTCCCTGATGGCTCAGATGGTAAAGAATCCATCCGCCTGCAATGTGGGAGGCCTGGGTTTGATCCTTGCGTTGGGAAGATCCCCTGCAAGAGGGCACGGCAACCCACTCCAGTATTCTTGCCTGGAGAACACCCGTGGACAACGGAGCCTGTCCATGGGGTTCAAAGAGTTGAACATGATTGAGCAACTAAGTACACACCACATATACACAATGGAATGTTACTCAGCCATTGAAAAGAATGAAATTTGGAGGAGGGATGGCAACCCACTCCAGAATTCTTGTCTGAGAAATCCCATGGGCAGAGGAGCCTGGTGGGCTACAATCCATGGGGTTGAAAAGAGTTGGATATAACTTAGCAACTAAACCATCATCCTATTTCTATCACGAGCTTTAAATGCTGTAAGCAGAAAATGGATATGACCATATTTACTTAACCCTGATTTGATGCTGGTGAGGGTTCCAGGATGTCTTTTGGTTTTAGCAACAACTCACCTGTGCTTGCAATGAATCCCCTCCTTGGTCTTTCCCCCCGGTGTTATCAGGGTGGTTCTCACTGCTGTTCAGTCACCCAGTCATGTGCGGCTCTTTGCGACCTCACGGACAGCAGCACGCCAGGCTTACCTGTCCTTCACCATCTCCCAGAGTTTGCCCAAATTCATGTTCATTGTATCGGTGATGCCGTCCAGCCATCTCATCCTCTGACGCCCTCTTCTCCTTCTGCCCTCGATCTTTCCCACATCAGAGACTTTTCCAATGAGCCGTCTGTTCTCATCAGATGACCAAAATACTGGAGCTTCCGCTTCAGCATCAGTCCTTCCAGTCAATATTCAGGGTTGATCTTCCTTGAGATTCACTGGTTTGACAAGGAGTTGCTGTCCAAAGGGCTTTCAGGAGCTTTCTCCAGCACCAGTCTCCAGGCGTCAATTCTATGGTGCTCTGCCTTCTTCATGGTCCAGGTCTCACATCTGTACCATGACCACTACAAGACCACAGCTTGACTATACAGACTGTTGTCGGCAGAGTAATGTCTCTGCTTTTCAACACACTGTCTAGGTTTGTCACTGGAGTTAATTATTGTGGTTAATTATCTGAATTAGTCCAGGGAAGGTCACCTTTCAGAATGGTGCTGAATGTATAGGTACCAACCTTAGTGTCTACACTGTGTACTCCACCTGATTTTCTCTGTTCCAAAACTGAGGTTTTTCTTCCGGGTGAGGAAAGATGGAAGTCAATATCCTTTCCTGCTTTATCTGAAATGTGGTGGTTGGCCTCTACTGAGGTGGAAATTACTCGACAGGAGGGCTGAGCCTGGCTCACCTAGCCTGTTGAGCTGGGCGAGGGGAGCTCGTCCAAGTCGGCTGAGAATTTCCAGACTGCGGTGTCAGTTTTCCTCAGAGCTGGGAGGGTGGTCTGAGAAGTTGGGAGATACAGGGTGGGTCGCAGTCACTTTCTGAACCCTTGTGGGCCTCTGCCTCCTCAGTACCATCTTCCTCCTCACATTTTATTTTGAAAAATTTCAATACAAAAGGCTGAGAGAATGATAAAATTAACTTCTGTGTATCCTTCATCAGAAGTTGATAGCATCTTGCCTAGCGATAGTCCTTCAATAAACGCCTTCTCTGCTACACTAGGCGGTATCTGTCCCCAGTGACTAGAGACTATGAACAGGAAATCTATAGAACAAGAAACACAACTAACAGCTAAACGTGAAAAACTGTTCAACATGGCTGCTTTTAAAATAAAAGTTAAAACGAGGAGATGAAATTTTTCAGTGATAATAATCAGCTTGCCGGAGTCTGTGGGGAGGTGAACACTCTTTCTAATTTAGTAATGTGGTGTAGCCTGGACTCCAAAGGGCAATTTCATAGTGTGCAGGATGAGTTAAAATAGGGAAAAATTGGCAATGTTCCAATACAGGATTTGATAAAAATATGGAATATGCATGTAATAAAATGCTATGAAAATATGAAAAAACTACACAGACCATACAGACATACAGTGCACGCATGTGTGAGCTCAGTCATGTCCAACTCTTTGTAATCCCATGGACTGTAGCCCGCCAGGCTCCTCTGTCCATGGGATTTTTCCAGCAAGAATACTGGAGTGGGTTGCCATTTCCTCCTCCAAAGGATCTTCCCAACCCAGGGAACAAACCCTCATCTTCTGTGTCTCCCGTACTGCAGGCAGATTCTTCACCCACTGAGTCATCAGAGAAGCTGATACATCATTAAATAAAACAGCTACTGCAAAGAAATATGGGCAGAATAATTACACCTTTGTAACCTGTATATGCAGACCAGGAAGCAACAGTTAGAACTGGACATGGAACAACAGACTGGTTCCAAATAGGAAAAGGAGTATGTCAGGACTGTATATTGTCACCGAGCTTATTTAACTTATATGCAGAGAGTACATCATGAGAAACGCTGGGCTGGAAGAAGCACAAGCTGGAATCAAGATTGCTGGGAGAAATATCAATAACCTCAGATATGCAGATGACACCACCCTTATGGCAGAAAGTGAAGAGGAACTAAAAAGCCTCTTGATGAAAGTGAAGGAGGAGAGTGAAAAAGTTGGCTTAAAGCTCAGCATTCAGAAAACGAAGATCATGGCATCTGGTCCCATCACTTCATGGGAAATAGATGGGGAAACAGTGTCAGACTTTATTTTTCGGGGCTCCAAAATCACTGCAGATGGTGATTGCAGCCATGAAATTAAAAGACGCTTACTCCTTGGAAAGAAAGTTATGACCAACCTAGATAGCCTGTTGAAAAGCAGAGACAATACTTTGCCAACAAATGTCCGTCTAGTCAAGGCTATGGTTTTTCCAGTGGTCATGTATGGATGTGAGCACCGAAGAACTGATGCTTTTGAACTGTGGTGTTGGAGAAGACTCTTGAGAGTCCTTTAGACTGCAAGGAGATCCAACGAATCCATCCTAAAGGAGATCAGTCCTGGGTGTTCACTGGAAGGACTGATGTTGAAGCTGAAACTCCAGTACTTTGGCCACCTCATGCGAAGAGTTGACTCATTGGAAAAGATCTTAATGCTGGGAAGGATTGGGGGCAGGAGGAGAAGGGGATGACAGAGGATGAGATGGCTGGATGGCATCACTGACTCGATGGACATGGGTTTGGGTAGACTCTGGGAGTTGGTGATGGACAGGGAGGCCTGATGTGCTGCGATTCATGGGGTCACAAAGAGTTGGACACGACTGAGCGACTGAACTGAACTGAACCTGTATATGAATACACAGAGTTGGGAACAAACATTAGTTCATTAGAAGTGGGTATTTTTAGATGGTAGTTCTAACAGGTGATTTACATTTTTATCTTTATTTTTACCTGTGTTGTGTGAGCTTTTCATAAGGGATACGAACTTTATAATTTGAAAAAATAAAGTAAGTGGAAAAGTTACTTAAAATACCAAGCAGAAAATGCTGTAAAAAAACCACAAGGAAAAAACAAAAACAAAGTCCCAGCTCTGCTGGCACTGGCATCATGGTCCAAAGGTTAAGTCCACATTCTTTTTCTTGGCACCAAAGTCCTTCACAGGCTCTTTGAACCCTCTATGTGAAATAGGTTGCTTTTCTGGAATTGATAATCTATCAAAGGTATATGAACCAGAATGCTTGAACTCTTTGAGGAAAGACTTTTCCCCAGACCAGCCCAGCACCCAGCACCTAGCAAGGCGGCAGTAGAGGCGGGCAGCACCTGACTGGCTGCTGTGAACACCAAGGCCTGATGGACGGGCTGGGGCTGGGCCAGGAAGAGAGAAGCCAAAGCTTCGGGCACCGTCGTCCTGGAGACTGGAGGGCTCCTGCTCTTACTCTCAGTCCCTGTTCAGCATGGCAACCACTGGGAAGAGCAGGAGCGCTTTGCCTCAGTGGGTGTGCAGCTGGGCCCACATCCCCGGGGCTGCCTCGGCTCGGCCGGGGCCATGGCAGGAGGGGAGGACCAAGGCTCCTGACCAAGCTGGGGCCCAGCAAAGCTCCTCCCCTCAGCTGCTGGGCTGCTGAGAGCCCTCCCTCACAAAGAGTACCCCAAATGCGCCGTGTGGCTAGATCTAGTTAACTAACAGGTAAAGACAACACAGAAAAGGCAAATGTTTACACTGAGATAGGCTCTTGGCAACAAATGCCCGAAACTGTATGATTCTGGGGCCATATGAATGTTTCTTTGTTTTTTGTTTTTTTCCTTGCTGCTGTTATAAACTACCACAAACCTCATGGCTTAAAACAATGCAATCTATCACCTGCAGTTCTTCAAGTCAGAAGTCCAACAATATAATCTATCACCCTGCAGTTCTTCAAGGCAGAGGTCCAACACAAATCTCCTGGGCTTAAAATTAAGCAGGGCTGCTTTTCTTGCTGGAGAGTACAGGATATTCCATGTGCTTACCTTTCACTGCTTCTAGAAGTTGCTCACATTCCTTGATCCATCACCCCTTCTTCACCTGCAAAGCCAGCATGCTGCAGCTCTCTGATCACACTTCTGTAGTCACAAGTCCCTCTGAGCACAGTCAGAGAAATAAATTCCTCTGCCTTAATGACCTCTGTGGTTATACTGAGCCTATCCAAATCATCTCTGGTAATCTCCTTATCTCAAGGTCCCTAATCTTAATCACACCTGCAAAGTCCCTTATGCTATGTAAGGTAACGTATTGAGAGGTTCCAGGAATTAGGCTATAAACATCTTTTTTGGGGTATGGGGGGAGGCATTATTCTCCCAACCACAGAAATGTCTATTATTGTTCATGATAAGTAGGCAGTTCTCTATATAAAGATCTGGAAAATATCTGATATATTATGAACTAGAAATCAGCAAGTTCAGTAAATATTTACAGTCCTAATTTTGTAGAATCTCCATTGTTCCCAATAAACGCTGAATGAATTCTCTCTGACCCACCCCCCACCCGTCATATCCTGGCTTTTGTGGGGTAATGATGGGGGCTGCTTCACCCACTCAGCTCTCAGGGTATTGAATGGCAGAGGGGGAGGCCCCACCTCAGTTTTGTAGTCATTGGTCATTAGATAGATTTTTGGCTAATTTGATAAATAAAAAGTTATCTTTTAGCAAACCCATTTGTGGCAAATTGATCTACAGTTAAAACCATAATAGATAAGAATGATAATAAATAATGAAATAAGGGAAAATGATTACAGACTCATCAAACTTCTGTTTACTGGCCCCCTCCTTTGTACCTGCACTGGTCCTACTGTGTGTTTGATGGCTCTTGTGTATACACATCTCTGGCATTTTTTCCCCTGTTTGTTTTAAATATCTGACTGGTTACTAAACAATTCTTCCTGGTTTCTTCACAGTCCTGTTTAAGGAGAAGTGTTTATAAAAGTCCAGGAAACCAGGAAGTAGAGAGGAAAGAATCTGATGCAGGTGCAACATAGGAGGGAGTGGCCAGAAAGGCCCACACACTCTGATTTGTCAGAGGCGGGTGTCAGTCAAACAAGCTGGGAAGTGGGAAGGTGGGGCTTAGAGGAATTTGCTGAAAGGGAAAAAGGACATTTGCAGGAGATTCTTAATTTTTGAGAGTGCTGCATGGAATCCCAGGCAGGATCAAAAAATCCAAGTTGGAATTCTGCAGTTTGGGGTAGGTTCTGAGATGCAGACCCAACAGCCTATGAGGGGAAGAGACCCAAGAAAGGAGGCTGTGCCAGTACCTTAGTCACTGGTGCAGTGGTCCCCAGGGATGGTGCCTAAGCCTTGGCTCCTGGGGTTGTCCCGTGCCCCCACAGTGACAGGGAGTCTTGGCTTCAGCATTTACCTAATCTCACTCTACATCCAAGCTGAGGACTGAGGCTAACTCTAACTCCATTTATGCTTTTAGTAGACACTGAGTTCTGAACACCTAATAAGAGCAAACTCTGTAGTTATAACTTAAAAATTCCTCAACTTCTAAACTATATACAACATTTCAATATATCTATGAGTGGACGGGCTTCCTAGTCGGCACTAGTGGTAAAGTACCTGCCTGCCAACGCAGGAGATGTAAGACACACGGGCTAGCTCCCTGGGTCGGGAAGATCCCCTAGAGGAGGAAATGGCAACCCATGCCAGTATTCTTGCCTGGAGAATCCCATGGACAGAGGTGCCTGGTGGGCCACAGTCCATGGGGTTACAAAGAGTCACACACAACTTAGCATGCATGCAAATGAAGGGAGAGGCACCAAAGCTTAACTGTTTCCTGTGGGGAGGCGAGAGAGAGCAGCAGACACAGGAGGCCAGCTCTCACTTTCACTCAGAAGACCTCTGAGTGATTGCATTTTGGCAGCAGACATCCATCGTGTATTGGAATTGTAATTAAAAATAAGTATTCAGTACTTGCAACACTGTGGTTACTACAGTTTAGTTCTGTACTGCTTAATTTATTTTATACCCAGTGGGTATGATTTTCCAATGAGATCACATTGGCATTTGGAAGAGTGTGGTGGTTACACACAAGCCTGTGGGGAGAGATTCCTCAGCAACAAGGTCCTTCATCTGTCTCAACCAGGATAACTCTCCCTCAATTAGTGATAACAGTACTAGGCTTCCCGGGATCTTGCCAGGTTTTCCCAGTCCTTGGTATGGCTTCTGACTCTCAGGAAACAGCACTCCCCTCTGTGTCCCACTTCCTTTGGATCTGTTGCCTGTTATATAACAGCACAAACCTGAGAATTCAGCCAGAATGAACACCTCAGGTGGCTGCTAATAAGCTAATTTTTGTGCTGACTTGAACTCTAGGTTGGTATCTCCTGGTTGGCAGTCTAGACTCTCCTTCTGCTTTATCCGTACAGTATTTACATTTGCCAAGAGCCTGCACTCAACTGACATAGCCTGTATTTAATGGCTCAGACAAGTAAAGATTCTGCCCGCAATGTGGGAGACCCAGGTCGATCCCTGGGTTGGGAAGATCCCCTGCAGGAGGGCATAGCAACACACTCCAGTATTCTTGCCTGGAGAATTCCATGAACGGAGGACCTTGGTGAGCTACAGTCCATGGGGTCGGACACAGCAACACTCATGCAGCACTCACTCACTCGATGGGTATCAGGCGAGTGTATCCTCCTCAGGTCTGTCTCGTCACAACAAAGACTTGGAGAGATGGACATTAAAGCCCTCGGCGTGTCGCAGCTCTCGGGTCTTGGACAGACCGTGTTATAGCTCTTAGACAAGTCAGTGTTACAGTTCTATTTTATTTAGAAAATAGCAAGGGGATCCATCCTCGAGGTGTGAGGGCATGCCGGTCCAAAGACGTGAAGAGAAGAGAGTGGGGGAAGGTGCCAGAGTGCAGGAGAGAGAGAGAGCACACTTTGGCTCCTCTTTTTCTGTCTTTTCCTCCCCCATGGGCCTGCCCTATGTAAATTGGGCTAGCCAGGAGTGCTGTTTGTTCTACCTGAGGTCCTCTTTCCGGTCCTTGGACCTTCCTTTGACCTTCTTTTGTTCTATTTTCAAGGGCTTTCCCCTTCCTTGTCTTTTAGCTACTGCCATTTTGGACTCCTGTTTCCTATTCTAACTACCTAAGAGAACTTAACACAAAAGACTGAGGGTTTCCAGCCCCCAAACAGATGTAACCAGGATGGACTTTTATTTTTTTATATTGAAGTAGAGTTTATTTACAATGTTGTGCCAACCGTTGCTGTACAGCAAAGGGATTCAGTTATACACGTATAGACATTCTTTTGAGCAGGCAGCCATCTTCAGCTCATTAAGCCGATTAACGATAGTCCTCTGATGTGCAGAATCACTGTGGTTTTAATTTTCTTTATAGTTTTTAGATTTTTCCAATTTTCTATCACATGCATATAATACTTTTTCTCTATGGCAGAAAAAAATAAATGTGAGTTTAAAAAAATGCCCCAAGCTACTACACATTGTGTTACTAGTTCCTGCTCCTCTGCATCACTCTTGTGCTTTTAATTCTTGCCCCATCCAAGCCACCCAGTGAAACATTTCCTGTGAACCCTTTCTCAGAAGTGGTTTTCAAGCGGATATTATGAAGCCTTTCAAGTCACATGAGCTAGCACTCAGAGTGAACACGGACAAGCGTCTTAATTCTCTGAAACTGTCTCTTCATCTGTGAAAGAAAGAAAGACCTACCTTCTGGATTGTCATGTAGCTGGATCAGCAGCCTCCCAAACTTTAATGTGTTGATGAATCACCCGAGAGGTTGCTAAAATGCAGGCTCCGACTTAGTAGGTCTAGGATGGCCCCAAGGGGTCTGCATTTCTAAGAGCTCCTAGCAATGGCGCTGGTGTTGTGACGCATGAACCACACTCTGGTGAGTGACACAACATCTGCAAGAGTCCCTGTGCCTGTTCCTCTCCTTCCAGGGGGCCTGGGTTTTCTGGCTGCTTGATGAGCCCGCCTCAGAGAAGTGCTGACTGAGATCTCTTGAGGTGCAACCCAACTCACCTGAGCTTCAACCTACTCCTATTTTCTCCCCACTTCAATATCCTCACTCTGTTTTTTCTGTTCAAGGACTTCATTCTTCTTTGGCCTAACAAAGATACTGGTACCTACGCTTTCAGGTTATAATTCTTAATTAATTAATTTATTTTTGGCTCTTCTGGGTCTTAGCTGCTGCGTGCAGGCTCTCTCTAGTTGCTCTGAGCAGGATTACTCTACAGTTCTGAGGCACGGGCTTCTCATTGCAGTGGCTTCTCTTGTTGTGGAGCATGGTCTCTAGGGCATGCCCGCTTCAGTAGTTGTGACCCGAAGCTTGCGCAGTCTTCCCGGGCCAGGGATTGAACCTGTGCCCTCTGTGTTGGCAGGAGGATTCTTAAAATGCTGGACCACCAGGCAAGTCCAGATTATATTTTAAAGATTATTGAGGTATAATTGATNCCACCCGGTGTCATCACAACTCCTGTGCTGCCGCCTCTCCCCCGCATCTCTTCCCACTCTGCTGTTGGTTGAACAAGACTATCTCATGTCCAGGAGTAACAGGTCCAAGCTCCGGGGACCCCAGCTTCAGCCAAAAGGGAATTCGAATCATTCCCTGGGTGCCTTCCCCCTTCCTGGGAGCCCCCTACAGCCCCCTAAGAAGATGGAACAGTGCCCTCATTGCAAAGGTGGTGTGCAAAGCAAGTACCCCTGCATGACTGCACCCAAGTCCACTAATTCCATTTCACAGAGTGAAAAACCACCGAGGCTGCACTTCATCCAGTGGTCACAGACACTGCAGTCTCCAGAAGTCAGCCCCCCGCCCCTGCCTCCAGCCCACACAGGAGTCAGCTAAGAAATGAAATAGCAGCCCCCCTGCAAGCCCTGCCATAACTCCCATGCAACCAGGGCCCCAGCCAGAATGAGGAGCTCCCTGCAATATTTAAGACAGACTTCTCTATTTTTAGTTGTTCATCTGAAATTAAAATGGAACTGGACATGCTATATTTTGTCTAGCAACCCCACCTCAGAACCACTGCTCAGCCACACACCACCCCCAGGACTCCCTTTGGTGATTCCCCCGGTCTCGCTTAAATCGTTTGCAAAATAGTTAGGAACAGCTGCCTCCCAGTGGGTCTCGTTAAAGGTTAGACCAGCCAGGCAGTCAAGGCTGCCTTATCCAAAAGCTCATCTGGGTGATACCAGGTTCAAAGTCCTCTGTTGTCTCTAGAACGCTGTCATTGATGGTCACAGATAAGAAAAGTTTCTTTTCTTCTTCATTGGGAAGTTTGCAGAAGGAGATAGGTCATCAGCTGAGTCTAGCTTTGGAGGTCCACAGCCCTGTGTCCTAATTCTGCTGCTCCCATTGCCCGGCTGTGGGACCTTGACCTTCACCTCTCAAGGAAGGTGAGTTTCTCCAGCTGGAGAAAGGGAATAGTGCCTCTTTCCAGCCTTGCTATGAGGACCAAGTGTGATCATGCCCGTGAAGTGCTCAGCTTGGGGCCTGGCGCACAGGAACTGCTAGCTAAGTGGTGGCTATTTCTATCCTCATTTTTCTTGGCCTCTGGCTGTCCCTGCTGCCATCCTGCAGGACCCCATCAGCCCTGGTTGATTTCTGTGTGCTCCCGGTATTACTGCCTGCTGGAAGAGCTCAAGCTTTTCTCATCAAAATGAGAAATGAGCTCCTTTCCAGAAAAATCCTAAGGCATATTTTCAGATGCACTGGGAAGCAGTGGAGTAACCATCCTTAGGGATCATCTGTCCACTCTCTGGCCCAGAACAGAACTCTGAGTGGGTCAGAGGGTGGATTTCAGAGGATCGGCGCCTAGGCCTCCTGATGCCTGGAAAGGCTGCCATCGATCAAGGGTAAGGGCAGTCAAGGCCATGTTGCCCTCCCCAAACCAGCCTGTCGACCCTGCCCTCCCTGCAGAGATGAAGCCTGCATCTGGAATCCTGCCCAGGGCACGCTTACTCCTTTCCCTGGGCTCCTCCTGCCTGGATGGCTATGTCACAATCAAAGTAGAGGGCACGGGGATGGCCAGAGATTATGTCCCCGGGCCACCCTCACAATGGACCTGCCCAGCACGCACAGGGGCTGGAGCATGCAAAGGCCCAAACTCTGTCCTCCAGGTGCTCCCGGGACCTGTCAGACCCCTGCGCCTGGCTGCCGGTCATCATCCGTCCTGACCCCTGGGGCCCTGCTCTTCCCAGAGGCCGTGCTCCAGGTAAGAGTTCAAGGTTGGCCAACAGGTACAGGCAGGGTAGGGGAAAGCGGCTTTGCCTTAGGTCTCTAGAATTGTAAATCCTTCGGAAAAGAAACAACAGTGAAGTCAGCATTGAGGAGAGATGCTGTTGCTCTTTTGACAATGCCTGTTTGTAGCTATGAGACTTCTACAGGATTCAGGACTCTCTGGCCTTCAACTATCACTTGAAGGTATTCTGCGGACTGCTCGGGGAGACCCTGATGAAGACTCAGGTCAGATAAAGCTTCCCACCGCGTCAGTTCCTTCACTGGGAGGGGAGGCTGGGAGCAGAATGACTTCGTTTGATGAGCAGAAGCTGGTCTGACCCCCAATTCAGAGAGACCCACCACCACCTGGAGTAATCACCGACTGCCCCACCCCCAACTCAGCGGCGATGAACCTGGACCCCAAAGAGATACTGGCAGATGTGGGCAGGAGCTCAGTTAGACCCAGGAGCCGAAGCCATCAAGATATGTGGCGGGGGTGGGGGGGTCGGTGCGGTGTGCTTCCAAGTGCAGAGGATGTCCTGGGCTCTTACCATGAGGCACTTCCTCTTCATTCCCTCAGAGGCAGGGGGTGTCTCTCCATGAAAAGTCACATGATGTTCCTGGGGGGAGCCCCTCGGCCCACCTCCTGCTTCACCAGCCCAGATTTGTCACAGGGGCCCTTTTGTGAAGTCACAAAGCTGGCTGCCTCCTGCCAGGACCGGAGACCAGGACAGCCAGGGACTACTGGGCATGACTTGAGGGGAATGGAAGTCTTCATTCAGAAATGCCCTTTGGCCTCTTCACAGGGGTCTGGAGGGGCTCAGGTTGTAGGGAATTAGGGACTCTGTTGGAGACCCAGGGAAGCAGGCAGTGTCTCAGATCGTGGTCATTGCCAGGAAATGAGAACAGTTGGGGCTGTTTGGCGGTGGGTTTACAGGGGTAGTAGGGAAGGAGCATAGGCCGCAGCTGAGTGCATGCAGAGGTCCTGACCACTGATGTTCTGGGGGTTTCTTGGCAAAGAGAGGTTAAGACCTCTGTCTGAATGGGGAACCAGATCGTCCCCTCAGCACAATCCATCCATGATCAGCTGCTTATCGATTCCACCTGTTTCTTGGCCAATGCAGCCAAGTTCTGCTGCGTTAATAAGCAGCCTTGATGGCCCTGGCAGCACCTTTGCCTGTGGGACTGCTCAGAGGTAGAAGACTGTCAGAAGAAATGCAAGTCCCCAGTGTTCACTCTCTCTAGAGTGTTGACGTTCCCGTCCCCAGAGGAGCCAACCCAGGAGAGAGGAGAAAGCCTCACTCCAAGAAGTGTGGGAAGGCAGCCACTATTGTCAAAGGTCACGGTGGGTACGGGGAGGGTGGGGGAGCCACTTGCCAGGAGCCCTGTTCTAAAAACTGATGAATGAAGTCTTTTTCCTTGAAGGATTCCTGTGCCTAGCCCTATAACCAAGTCCCTTGGACTGGGAGGCTGCAGCACCCAGTGGAAACAACAGGTCCTGTCCGCAAGGGCCCACAGTCTAGAAGCTGAGTGACCGAGCCTGGCTGCCCTCCTTACAGAGAAGGCAAAGGTCCCAGAAAATGGTGGGGCAGCCGGGAATCAGGGGCTCCACCTCTCAGGCCAAGGCCTTACATTTCCCTGAAGATAGGAACAGACTAGAATCTTGAGGGCTTTTAACAGTTAAGCCCAGACAGCTTCACACCACCCCTGAGCGCCCGCAAGTTTGGGCCTTGGGGTCGCTCATTCTTTGGAGAGTGGCTCTTCCCCACGTGGCTCCTCTCTTGGCCATTTTTGATGCTGCATTCAAGTCAGGCCTCCAGAGAGAACCTCCTGCTGTCTGTTCCATGAAGCCCATGGGGTGCTATGGGGACAGACCTGGCCTGAGGGGTGAGTGACTAGAGGGTGACTGGGTGACTCCCCACCCATTCCTCATAACTTTACTAGACCCATGGTTTTCAAACTTTGGTAGCATTATTTCAGCAGAGAATTTTTTTTTTAACCTAGTTAAATCATGTCTTGTTCGTTAAGCAGGTAGAGGAACCATACTGAAAGTTGCAGGGCATGGTGTGCCAAAGTCCCTACCAATTCTGAGGGACCCCCTACAATTCCAATAAACTCAGTTTTGGAAAAACACATGCCACATTACTTCCAGACCCTTCCAGGTTTGGCCTGCACGTGAAGCTTCAGAGCCCAGGCTTCAAGGAGGATGACAACAGGAAAGGCCGTGTTTAGTGGCCACCTCAAAGCCCTGCCCCGAGTAGCTTCCCCACAACCACTTCGAGTTTCTGGTTCTGACTTATTTACAACTGCCTGTGCATCCCCAGCCCCCCTCTTACCTGACCTTCTCCTGTGAACATTGCTTCTCCATTGCAGGCTCTAAAGTCAGCATCCAACCCTCTGTGGCACGAAGGCCACATAAGAGTCCTAAGTCAGGAACACACCAGGCACCTTTCTGTAGCCGAGGTCAGTAGGCAGCAAACAGGAGACTCTTCCTTCAAGCTTTGCTTTACTCTCTCCTGACACTCTTGTAGCTTCCAGAATTGTCTTTTTTTTTTTTTTTTTAATACAGAATATATCTGATTTCATGGGGCTGATAGTCTCTCCTGAGAGCCAGGAAAGGCCCAGAGCAGCCTGACCTAAGGACAAACCCTGTCTTCCCCATTTCTCTTCCCCTAAAATGCAGAGCAGAGGGGACATGGGCGAGGTGGGCTCTCCACGCCACAGGCCAGTAGAGGCCTGGATTCCAGGCACTTTTGTTCCAGAGAATCTCTGAGAAGCATCACGTCCTTGGCTGCTCCCAGGAGGACCACAGATTCAGGAGAGCGGAGTAAAGATGCTGTGGCGCTTGTTCCAGAGAAAGGCAGCTACATAGCAGCTGAGAACAGAGGCTGCCCTGCCTGCCTTCGTGGCTGGGGCCTCAGGGCATGCCAGGATGGTGAGGGCACAAACAGCGACCCTCAGTAAGCAGACAAATGGCGGTTTCTAGCCCTGGCCACACATTTGAATCACCTGTGGCACTCTTCTGACCAACCAGTGCGAAGACCTTATTAATTCCACACCAATTAAATCAGTATCTTTACAGGTGGGGCTCAGCCATCTTTGTTTTTCAAATATCCCCAGGTGACTAATTCACAGCCAAGGCAGAGAACCCATGGCCTAGGAGGAGAGATTAGCATCAGACAGGATTTGGGTGTGATGGTCTTCACCCTGAGGTGGGGCCTAGTGGCTTGAAATCCTGGAGGCCAAGTAAGCTGGGCTCTGCTGTCACTGGAATCCGTGGGGCCCCCTCTTACCCACCTGCCTTCATACCCATCCACCTGCCACACAGACGCCAGAGCACCTCTTTGGGGAAAAGCAAGACAAAAGGCTCAAGGATCCAGCCCCAGGGAAGGAGAGTGTGCACTCTGGTTTAGAACCTTTTCTTTTCCAAGATTCTTTGATGTGGCCCACTTTTAACATCTTTGCTGAATTTGTTATGGCACTGCTTCTGTTTTGTTTTGTTTTTTTGGCGGACAGACGTGTGGGATCTTAACTTCCCCTACCAGGGATGACCAGGGAGCGAACCCACACCCCCTGCATTGGAAGCACAGAGCCAACCACTGGGCCACCAGGAAAATCCCCTCTGATTCAGAATCTTGACCGTTTCTTTCTAGCTGTGTGGCCCCGACAGCCCTTCTGAGTCTCCATCCTCATCTGTCAAACGGGGCAGTATTGACTGTGGAACACTCAATACAAGGAACACCCAGCTCATAGGAAGAGCCCCAGAGATGGGGCTGTTAGCAGCAGTTAGCCCAAACTCAGTCTGTCAGCCCAGATAGGGCCCTAGTGATCACCTGTCTAGACCCTTGCTTTTTGCATGAACACCTGAAAGTCCAGAGGGGAGAGATTTTCCCAGGCCATGCAGCCAGCCAGAACCTTAATCTCCCTCCCTCCAGGCAGCTTTGCATCAGAGCGCCCTTCCTTATCTCCTCTCATCCAGTGAAACTCCAGAAATGATCACCGGGACTTCTAAAGAAGTGAGGATTTTCACACATCTTTCTAATGTCTTAACTGAGATGCCGGGTTGACCTTTGGGGCAGAGGGTGTACTCTGCTCATTTGGCCCCTTGACCCTAATGTGCTGTTTGTCTCCTGTTGCTTCTGACATTCTTAGTACTCTGATGCCAACTGTGTGGGACCCTGGGTATGTAAGATGGATGCCACTGGGGCCTGGGCCTGGGGTTAGGAAAGGCAGAGAGGTCAGGAAAGAGGCATGGCTGGTTTTCCATATAAGTCTCTTGTACTGAAGCCACTGAACTTGTACTAATAAAAATAAAATTGGTATTGAAAAATGAAGCTATGCATGTCATTGCATGTCATTTCTCAAAGCCCATAGAACGGTCAGGCACCAAGAGTGAGCGCTAACATGAACTGTGGACATTGGGTAACAGTGATGTCAGTGTAGGTTCCCTGACTGTGAAAAGCGTACCTCTGTTTTGGGGGATGCTGATATGCGGGAGGCTGTTCATGTGTGGGGAAGGGAGTTTGGGGACAACCCTAGTTTCTGCTCAGTTTGGCTGTGAATCTAAAATTGCTCTTAAAAAAGAGTCTAAATTATAAACAAGCAAATAAAGTAAAACTGACAAATTCAGAGACTGGTACCCTCCCCCCAGTGTTTGCAAGGATTATATGATCTAATGGATATAAAGGGCTTGGCCTGACCCCAACGTGAACTGACTCTCGTGTTTTATTCTGAAGCCATCTCTGTTGCATGGTTCCCTCTCAGGTGCCACACTCGTGGGAGGGAGCTGGTGGGAACAGGCCCTGCCCACCCTTTATCTCAGGATGCTGAAACACCAGAGGCTTTGTCACTAGCTCAGTCACGTGGCTGAACTGGTGATGCTACAGCCAGGCCTCGGGGGACCGTTACTAACCTCCGCTGGGGCTGAAGTTCTGCACTCGGTCCAGGCTCCTGCCAGACACTGAGCGCTGCTTTATGCGGTTCTTCGAAGTGTTCCTCAGTCCTGTGAGGGTAGGCATCAGGCTCCATTTTCAGAGATGAGTAAGCTATGGCCCGGTCACACACTGTGTGACTCAGTGTGAAAGACTGCTCAGCTCTGTGGACAAAGAGAACAGAGCTCCTCTCTGGAGAGGAGGCACCGGAGGTGGGCCTTCAGCCAGCACACCAGGGACTTCTAGGCCCGTGGCACTCAACCGTCCCCCCACCGCCCAGCGGCCTAGTGAAGATGCCACCTTGAACAAAACAGCTTCTTCCCAGAGGGGCTGAAGCAGCCCAGTGACCTCCACCAGGTGTTGGGACACCTGTCCTGGGGAGGTTTGAGAAGCATGCCAGCTCCCCACCTTTGAGGGCCTGGGACTGAAGGAGCTGGAGCAAGAAACCTGACTCCCTCCAGCCTTTCACACCCATTGTAGGCGGCTCATGCCTCCTTTTGTGCACCCTTGCCAGCTGCCTTCTCCAGGTGAAAGGGAGATGAGCAGGAGGAGCTCTGCTGGAGAGCCAGACCTTCAATGTGGTAGCTCGGTGCAATCTGGGAAGGCTACCTAGAGGTGGTGTGAGGACTAGACTGTGAAGGAGGGAAGAGAAATTGATGAAGGGAACCACAGGAAGAAGCCCAACTCAGATTTCCTGGGCTACCTTAGAACTGCAGGTGCATCTCCCTCCTGCTGCACACTCATTTGCTGAGTCCTTCATTGATTCACTGAGCATCCTGTGCTGGGCGGGAAACAGGGTTCTGCCTGATGTCCACAGGCTCCCAGGAGAGACAGCCACACCAACAGCCACACAGCATAACGAAGGCTGCAGTTAACGTGTTCTGGGACCCCCAAAGGCTGCCTGAGGGGTCAGAGAATCCAGGACAGTTGGCATGTAGCTCTTGAAAGACCAAGTTTATGTTTGTGCTTAGTCCCTAAGTCACATCAGACTTTTTGCGACCCTTTGGACTGTAGCCCCACTAGGCTCAATGGGATTTTTTCCAAGTCCATAGGATTTTTCAGGCAAGAATACTGGAGTAGGTTGCCATTTCCTTCTCCAGGAGATCTTCCTGACCCAGGGATCAAACATGCATCTCCTGTGTCTGCTGCACTGCAGGCAGATTCTTTACTCACTGAGCCATCGGGAAAACCCAAGTTTGTTACTTAACTCCCAAATATGCTTACTAAGCAAATGAATCCTTTTTATAGGAAAAAGATGGTACTCTGCTCTTAAAAAATATTGAGTTCCCCAATGTCGTGTTTGTAAGCTCCACATCCAACTATAGAACATTGTTTCTGGATCCTAGTGACTTAGCTTTTCTTTTTTCAGTTTAGAATTGTGATAAAGTACATACAACGTGAAATTGACCATCTGAGCCATTTTAAGGGTACAGTTCAGTGGCATTAAATACATTCATAATGTGTAACCATCACCACCGTCTGTCTCCATAATCTTAAGTCTTTTCATCTTGTAAAACTGCAACTCTGTACGCATTAAACAATGCTTCCCTGGTGGCTCAATTGAAAAAGAATCTTCCTGCCATGCAGAAGACCTGGGTTCAATCCCTGTGTCAGGAAGATCCCCTGGAGAAGGAATTGGCAGCCCACTCCAGTACTCTTGCCTGGAGAATCCCATGGACAGAGGAGCCTGGCAGGCTACAGTTCACGGGGTCGCAAAGAGGCAGACACGACTGAGCAACTTTCACTTCACTTCACTTCATCCCATTCTCTACTCCCCCCAGATCCTGGCAACCACTGTTCTACTTTCTGTTCTATGAATTTGGCTACTGCAGATGCTCCATGTAAGTGGAATCATACAGCGTTTGTCTTCCTTTGACTGGCTTATTTCATTAGTGTAATGTCCTCACGCTATAGCATATGTCAGAATTTCCTTTGTAAAGTTGAATATATTCCATTGTATATTTATACCATATTTTTGTTTATCTATTTTATCTGTTGATGGACACTTGGTTTGCCTCCACATTTTAGCTATTGTGAGTAATGCTGCTATGAACATGGGTATGTAAATATCTGCTTTCCATTCTTTTGCGTACATACTCAGCAGTGGAATTGCTGGATCATATGATAATTCCATTTAAAATTCTTTGAGCAACTGCCATATTGTTTTCCATAGCAGCCGTGCCATTTTACATTCCCACCAACAGCATTCAAGGGTTGAAATTTCTCCACATTCTGCCAACGCTTGTTATTCTTGTTTATTTCATTGCTACCACATAGAAATACACAATTGTGTATTCAGTTTGTAATTTTCTGAATTCATTTATTACTTCTGACAGTTTCTTGTGTGGAATTTTTAGTGTTTTATACACATAAGGGCCTACCATCTGCAAACAGAGATTATTTTACTTCTTCCTTTCCAACTTGGATGCCTTTCTTTTTCTTGCCTAATTGCTCTGGTTATCAATTTCAGTTCTGAAATGGCAAAAGCAGGCATCATTGCCCTTTTCCTGATGTTCGAAGAAACGCCTTCAGATTTTCAGACATTGATGATTTTTGCTATGGGTTTCGCATTTATGGTTTTGTTTATTATGTTGAAGTAGTTTCCATCTGTTCCTAGTTTGCTGAGTGTTTTTATTTTTAATAATTTTATGTATTTACTTGTTGGCTGTGCTGGGTCTTCATCGCCATGTGGGCTTTCCTCTAATTGCAGCCAGCAGGGGCTCCTCTCTGGTTGCAGGGCCCAGGCTTCTTACAGCCGTGGCTCCTCTTGTTGCTGAGCACAGGCTCTAGGGAGAGCAGCCTTCAGTAGCTGTCACTCTCGGGCTCGGCAGTAGTGGTTCCTGGGCTCGAGAGCACAGGCTCACTGGTTGTGGGGCACAGGCTTAGTTGCTCCTCGGCATGTGGATCTTCCCAGATCAGGGACTGAACCCGTGTCTCCTGCATTGGATTCTTTCCCACGGAGCCACCAGGGGAGCCCTGTGGAGCGTTTTAATCACGAAAAGGTGTTGCATTTCGTTGAATGCCCTTTCTGAACAATTGAGATGATCATGTGTTTTTCCCCCTTCATTCTGTTCACATGGTATGTTACATCGATCCATTTTAGAACGATGAAACACCTTGCATTTCAGAAAGAGATCACACTTGGTTGTAATGTATAATCCTCTTAATAGGCTGCTAAATTTAGTTTGCTAGGATTTTGTTGCAGATTTTTACATCAGCATTCATATGGGATAGTGGAATGCAGTTTCCTTGTAGTGTCTGTATCTGGATTTTTGGTATCAGGGCCTTATAGAATGAGTTAGCAAGTGTTCCGCCTCTTCAATTTTTTGGAAAAGTTTAAGAAGGATTGGTATTAGGTCTTTAAATGTTTCGTAGAATTCACAAGCGAAGCCATCAGGGCCAGGGCTTTTCTTTGTTGGAGACTTTTGATGACTGATTCAATATCCTTACTAGTGAGATAGGTCTATTCAGATTTTCCATTTCTTCATTATTTCGTCTTGGTAGGTTTTGTGTTTCTAAGGAACTTATCCATTGCATTTAGGTTATCCAAGTTGTTGGCATACAATTATTCATAGTCATTTACTCTGAAAATCTTTTGTATTTCTGTGAAATTGGTAGTAATATTCCCACTTTCATTTCTGATTTTAGTAATTAGAATCTTCTTTTTTTTTCCGTGGTCAGTGTAGCTAAAGGTTTGTCAGTTTTATTGATCTCTCATAGAACCAACTTTCAGTTTCATTGACTTTCTCTGTTTTTCTGTTCTCTACTTATTTTCTAGGTCCTTAACTTTCTATGGGTCCTCTCCCCAGAAAACTGCCAACATACATCAAAGGCTGCATGCACATTCAGCCTCCACAGATCCCTGAAACCCAAGGATCTCCATTTACAAATTTTGGTGCTGAAGGGCTTAAAATTCCACTGGTCCCTGAAAGATTAAACTGGGTGAAGGGGAAGGCACGAGAAAAGTGAAGGGACCAGCACTGACAAGGTGCCCCATTAGTGAGGGTCTCTTTCATTTTATTGTGGTTGGGTTGGGACCTAAGAATCTGCATTTCTCAGAAACTCCTGAGTGAGGCCAGGCTGTTTGTTCTGGTCACATTTGCCCCTCTTGAGCTCTGCTTCTCAGGTAAGTTCCCTTCGGCACAAAAGGCATCCTTGGGTAGTCAGGTGTCACCCTGCCTCCTCCCTTCTCTTAACCCCATTTTCGGTTGCCCAGCCCTGACAGTGTCATTTTCTAAACATCTCTGGCTCCTTTTGTCCCCTTTGTGCCCCCCCTTTCAGTTTAGTTCACCAACATCCCATGCCTGGACCATTGTCCAAGGTCCCCTTACCCCCAAGTGTGATTCCCCACCACCACCTCTGATGCAATTTGAAAGACAAGTTGTCTTAAACTTTTACTGTGACTTACCAGAGCACGTGTGACCCTAGCCCTGTTCACATCTCCAGCCTTGTTTCTTTGCCTCTTACTCATGTAGGTCCCACCTCTTGGCCTTTACCTATCCTGTTTACCCTACTCAGAATCCTCTTACCCATTTTTTCACTGAACTCCCACTCCTGCTCCTGACCAGGCTTGCCTGTCCCTTCCCTCCTTTCACTCCAATCTAGGCTGAGAGACTGCCTGGCCATTCCTCTCTGAATTAGAGCCGTTGTGATGATATCCAAAGCCTCTGATGCTCTTTGAAACAAAACAAGGACCTGATTATAAGAGAAGGGAGGGGAGTATTTTTTGGACTCCACAGGCTGGGACCCTGGTTCTTTCTTCCCTTTCTCCTTTGGGACTCTATGCTCAGTGCCCTTTAACTGGTCACTTCTGCATCTTTGAAACTTGACTCCAAATTTAGGGGGTCACAAAATCCAATTGGTCTATCTGTGATTAGGTATTCTCCCTGGGCCAATCAACTACTGCTAGGGAACTGACAGACTGTGCGAACCTGCTCTATAAGCCTTGCTCCTGACTGGGTAGGCACTACTGGAAAGGAGAGTAAGAGCTAAGCAGACCCTAAAAGTGTCTCCTGCCACCCTTAGGGTATCGACCCTGTGTTTCCCTCTTGTTGTGTAACTGCCCTCTAATGGGCTGCGTCCCCCAGTGGACACAGTCTCTTAGGACAGACGCCAAGTTGTATGTCTATGGGGCCAAAGCAGAATGTGCCCAATAAATATTTGTGGATTAGAGTGCCAAGAAAGCCCAAAGAAAGGACTGGCCTTCAGGTTCATGGAGGCATCACAGAAGAGATGACGTTTGGGCCAGGCATGAAGCATAAGTGAGAGTAGAGGTTTAGCAAGAGGGAATGGTGGCCCTGAGGCCTGAATTTGTCCATATTGAGCACCCAGTGATGAGCAATATATTGAGTGATGTTGTGGGAGTAGGGTTAGACCTAGAAATAAGTGAAAAGTAGCTGAAGGAAAGATTAAAATTCTGAAGTGTTTGAACCAAATGTTTCCTCTTCTTGAGCTCCTGCTGAGAGTTGGTTCTCATAGGAGTTAAGACTGTATTATAATTATGTTTGTGTGCCTGTATCCTCTAGCCTCAGGGCCTGTGTGCTTTTCATCTTTCTATAACAAATCTCCAGGGTTTCTCCCCCGCCAAAAGGTTTGTTTTGTTTTGTTTTTAATGAAACTGAATACCCTCATGATAAATGGGGGCTGTGGAAAACTCTAATATTCTATTCACTATGTGTTCATGTAGTCCAGTCATGTGCTAGACTTTGAGGCTACTGAGGTGGGCCAGTCTGGTCCCATCTGCAAGAATCAGACACAATCCCAGTAGGAATGAGGTTGGTCCTATAACCAAGATAATCACAAAAGTGCAGCTGAGTCTGGGGAATCCCACCCAATCTCATATCGAAGTAAGAGCTTAGAAGTCCTCTAGAAGGAGATGGTGGAATTGACTTAAAACAGCAAAGATGTTAGCCAGATTTTCTCTGAACTAAATAAACCTGAACATACATTTGGCACTTTCAAAGACTGTTTATAGCTATCCTTCCATTTCTTTCTCACCATTGCAAGTATGTTATTCCCATCTTACAAATAAAGAGCCCATCCCAGGGAGGTGAAGCGATTTGTCCAAAATCATACAGCATATAAGAGGAGCTGCCTCTGCCCCTCCACCACTGTCCCTGAGGAAAGATCCCTCACAGCCTGGAGGGAGTTTCAGCTCATCCCAGACTCTCCCAAGTTCTTTCCAGACTTTGGAGTCTGTGAGTGGGGACCATTTTTCCTCCTTGACTCAGAAAAACGTGTATTGATCATCTACTATGTGGAAGGCATCATCCTTACCCCCTTGTAACATGCTCTCAGAAAAGCACCAGCATAAGTCATCTACCGCTAGTGCACGATTCCATTCATAGGAGACATTCAGAAATAGGCAAATTCATGGAGGCAGAGAACAGATTGGTGGTTGCCAGGAGCTGAAGGAGGTGGGGGTGGTGCACAATGGGGAATAAATACCTCTGGATTAGTAAATATTTTGCTCACTGTGTAGCGTGACAATGCATATATGTTCTTAGATTGGGTTCAGATTCGAACTCCATCAGTTACCAGATGTGCAACTCAACCTCTCTGAGCTTCCATTTCTTTTAAATTGAAGTAAAATTCCTGTAACATAAAATTAACCATTTTCAGTGAACAACTCAAAAATAATGTATATGTGTGTAACCAAGTCACTTTGCTGTACACAGAAATTAATACAACACTGTAAGTCAACTATACTTCAATAATACTTTGGCCATCTAAGCGAAGAGCCAACTCTGCATTGGAAAAGACCCTGATGCTGTGAAAGATTGAGGGCAGAAAGAGAAGGGGGTGACAGAGGATGAGATGGTTGGATGGCATCACCGACTCAATGGACATGAGTTTGAGCAAACTCTGGGAGACAGCAAAGGACAGGGAAGCCTGGCATGCTGCAATTCATTGGGTCGCAAAGGTCAGACATGACTTAGTGACTGAACAACAGCAACAACACTTCAATAAATAAAATGAACAACTCAGTTGCATTTAGAATATTCACGTTATGAAATCACATATCTAATTTCAAAACAGTTTAATTGCCCCCAAATGAAGCCTCATACCCATTAAGTACTTATTCTCCATCGTCCCTCCTTCCTCACCACCTCCTTCAGCTCTTGGCAGCCACCAGTCTGTTTTCTGTCTCTATGGATTTTCCTGTATGAATATTTCACATAAATGGAATCATGCAGTATGTGACCTTTTGTGTCTGGCTTCTTTCACTTAGCATATTGTTTCCAATATGTTGCTATATGTTGTAGTTCAGCTCAGTCACTCTGTAGTATGTATCAGTATTTCATTCCTTGTTATGGGTAAAATACCATTTCATTCTGTAGATATAACACATTTTTTTAGTCCATTTATCTGTTGATGAACACTTTACCTTTTGGCTATTATGAATAAGGCTACAGTGAACATTGGCATACAAGTTATCTGTTTGAGTCCCTTTTTCGGTTATTTTGGGTATATACCTAGAAGTGAAATTACTGGTTCATATCATAATTCTATCTTTAACTTTTTGAAAAACCACTAGTTTTCCACTGTGACTGTGACGTTTTATATTCCTATCAGCATTATGTGAGGGTTCCAATTTCCCTATATCCTTGCTAACACTTGTGATTTTCTGTGTGGTTTTTTTTACGTTATTATTTTATAATAGCCATCCTAATGGGTATAAAGTGGTGTATCATTGTGGTGGTTTTGATTTGCATTTTCCAAATGATTGATTAAGCATCTTTTAAAATGTTTATGGGCTATTTGTATATCTTCTTTGGAAAAATGTCTGTTCAATTCCTTTGCTTATTTTTGAAGTGGTTTGCTTGGTTTATTTACTTAATATTTTTTTAATTGTAGCAATTCTTTATATGCATTCTAGAGATCAATTTCTTATCAGATATATGATTTGTAAATCTTTTTTTCCATTCCATGGGTTGCCTTTTAAGAGTGGCTTTTGATGCACAATGGTTTTCATGAAGTCCAATTTGTCTGTTTTTTTCTTCTGTTGTCTGTTCTTTTTTTGGTGTCACACTCAAGAAATTGCCAAATCCAGTGTCCTGAAGCTTTTCTCATTTGTTTTCTTCTAAGTTTTAAGGTTTTAGATTTTACATTAGATCTTTGATCCACTTTGAGTTATTTCTTGTATGTAGTGTAAGGTAAGGATGTATTTTCATTCTTTTGTGTGTGGATATCAATTTCCCAGCATCGTCTGTTGAAAACACTGTCCTTTCCCCCACTGAATGATCTTGACATCCTTGTCAAAAATCATTTGATTATATATGTAAGGGTTTGTTTCTGAACTCAATTCTATTCTGTGACTGTCTATATGCCAGAATGTCTTTAAGCCAGTACCATGCTGTTTTAATTCCTATAGCTTTGTGTAGTAAGTTTTGAAATCAGGACATTTTGAAATCAGCTTTGTTTTTATTATTTTCAGGTTGATTTTGGCTATTTGGGGTCCCTTGAGACTGCATATGAACTTTGTGAATGGATTTTTCTATTTCTGCAAAGATGTTGGAAGTTGATAGGGTTTGCATTAAATTTGCATGTTGCTTTGGATAGTATTGTCAATCCATGAGGGCTTCCCCAGTGGCTCAGTGGTACAGAATCCTCCTGCAAAGCAGAAGACTCAGGTTTGATCCCTGGGTTGGAAGGATCCCACTGGAGGAGGGCATGGCAACCCACTCCAGTATTCTTTCCTGGAGAATCCCATGGACAGAGGAGCCTGACAGGCTGCAGTTCATTGGGTTGTGAAGAGTCAGATATGACTGTAGCAACTGAGCATGCATGCATGCCTGACAATCCATGAACACAGTGTCTTTCCACTTACTTATATCTTCTCTAGTTTTTTTGGTGTGTGTATACTAGTCTTTTCTCTCTTTGGTTAAGTTTATTACCAAGTACTTTATTCTTTTTGATGCTAGTGTAAATAAAATTGTGTTTTGTATCCTGCAGCTTTGTTGAATTCATTTATTAGTTATAACTCTTTGGGGTGTAATGTTTAGAGTTTTATATATATAAGATCATGTCATTTGTGAACAGAAGTAACTTATTTTTCAGTTTGGACGTCTTGTATTTCTTTTTACTGGAGAGAATGGAATTATTCTCTGTAGAAGTTTTTAAAAGTATCTGTTTCTGTGACATCTATCTATTGACTTGGCAAACGTACATGGTCCTTTACCAGGTACTACAGCAATCTCTGCTACTTCCCTAGAAGTCTATCAGCAATATCTTTCATATCTTCATGAAATGTGGGAGCAGAGCTACAGGCTACTCGTCCACTCTCCATGGCAGTCATCTGGAGGTTCTTACCCCACCCTATGCTACTCCTGAGCTCGGTTCCTTCTGCCTAGAATTGTCCTTCCTGGAGCCTTCACATGCTTCTCTGTATCATTCTTGACATTCAGATTTCAGCTCACAGGTCGCCTCATCAGGGTGGTCTTACCCAACTCCTCCCTCTCCTGACACCCTCTCTCCCACGTAGGTCTCCGGTCTTATGTTCTTTTCAGCACTTATTAGAATTTTTTAAATTTATGTATTTGTTGACTGGCTGCATTGGATCTTTGTTGCTGCACTGAGTGTGGACTTTCTCCAGTTGTGGTGAGAGAGGGTTTCTCTTGCTATGAAGCACAGGCTGTAGGTGCAGGGACTAAACAGTTGCAGCATGCAGGCTCAGCAGCTGCAGTTCCCGGACTTAGTGGCCCCGCGACATGTGGGATCTTCTTCCTGGAACAGGGATTGAGCCTGTTTCCCCCGCACTGGCAGGTGGATTCTTAACCACTGGACCACCAGGAAAGCCCCAGCACTTATTAGAATTTTACATTATTTTGTAATATTCGTCTCCCCTGTTTAGAAGGTAAGGTACGTTATGGCAGAGGCCTGTATTCTCTTATTCAGTGCTAGATTAGCATCTGAAATACAGTTTGGGGACAACAAATGTCTGAACAGCCACATGGGACAGGTTTTTATTAGTTTCATTTTACATATCAGAATACACTATGCTCAACTTTGAGTATAGTTCTTCATTCACTTCAGTGCACGATTATAAGAGTGGCCTGTACTCAAATCCACCCCTTTCTTATGTCCCAGCTTTAGTCTTTCCATCTCTGAAGTGGGGTGATACTTGTACATACCTCACAATGTTGATATGAGGATCAAATACATTAATAGCTGTAAAATGCTTACACTTAGGGTTGGCGCATCTAATTGGTATTCCCCAGCATCCAGCGCAGTGCTGGTACAAGGTAGGTACCCAGTAAGTAATTGCTGAAAGGGGAAATTATGGTGCAGCAGTTTTACCAAGTCTTCAATAAACATTGGAGTGGATTTTTTTTTCAAGCATCCTAGAGATTATAATGTAGTATAAGAGAAGCCACATATAAGGGAAAGGTTTTTTAAAAATCTCAGTAGGCTGGCTGTTGAAGAAAGAGAAACAACTATCACCTTGGAACCTGGTTCAGAATGATCATGTGTTTGGCATCCAGAAGGGGGAGTGGGTTGGAAATGTGGCTGGTGGGAAAAGGACTGAGCTGGCTTTCATGGGAAGAAGAGGTGAAGCAGGTGAAAGGAAGAGGGTGTTTCTCCAGGTGTGAATTCACAGTGATGAAGGCCTAGTTCTAGTTTTTTTGTTTTTTTTTTTTGTTTTTTTATTATAAGTCTCTGTTAATCCCAGCAGGAAGACCCCAGATTTTTCAACCTAACTTGTAGGCAGAGCAATCAATAGGCAGCTGTGTGAATCCCACTCTAGAGATTCCTCCTTCCTCCCTAATATAACCCATTTTCTTATAGGTGAACTGGGGGGCGGGGCAGGGGGCAGGCACACAGCATGCTCACCAAAGGTGGCTGTAAGGGCATAACATCATCCAACTTGTCAGGGAAGATCCCAGAGGGCAAGGAAGCAGTGATGTCACAGAAGGGCAATGGGAATCTTCAGGGAGAGAACAAGAGGGGGTTCCATCACCGGGGGAGCCAGCCCTGACACTTGCTGCTCAACCTCAGTGACAGAGGAGGCAAGTAAGTATGGGTGTCTTTTTCTTTCTTGGCTGTGCTGGGTCTCAGTTGTGGCATCCAGGATCTTTAGTTTGATGCGCACTCCTAGCTGTAGCATGTGGGATCCAGTTCCCCAATCAGGGATCCAAGCCAGGCCCCCTGCATCGGGAGCATAGAGTCCCAGGCACTGGACCACCAGGGAAGTCCCAGTTTGGGGGTCTTTGATGCTTGTATATTAGGTCTTTGGGGATAAGGGAGGGAGATAATAAGACTTCTTTCTCCACTTCCCTGGTCCCTTTTTCCTCTGGTCATTTTTAGGGCTCTCACCCAAACCTACTTCAACACTTGAGACCAAATCTGCTTTATTTATCACACAGGGAGTCCAAGCTAAGAGGCCAACTGGGGAAAATGTAAGGCATGGATCAGGGAGGGGTTGGAGTGGTGATGTGACCTTGGGATTCAGAGAAAAGTGAACCAGCTTTTGAGACATCCTTTAAGATCATAGTATGAAGTCTCCTTACTTGAATGGCCAGAGAACCTCCAGTTAAGCCTGCTATTTTCAGGTGGTTACGAAAATGTCTTTAGGCACATGAGCCCTTTCCTTCCAGAGGATAATCTAAATGGAAATCCATGTGTATATATGTATGACACAGTGTCAAAATTTAATTTAGGTTCAGGTAACTGATATCAGATCCTTTCTGGAAAGTCTCTTCAGATGAGGGAGAAGGGTATCAAGGTAAAATTTCCTGAGTTTCAGAAACCAGAGGGTGAGGCGAGAATGGAAAATTTGAGGCCATGTGACAGCTATGATACTTTTGGAGCACCTTCTGCAGATGTAAATTCCCATCAGTAGTTTGGGAACATGAACTCCCAGGTTGGTAGGTGCCCAATATGGTCCTAGAGATCAGGGGAGAAATAACTGCAGAAAGAATAAATAGACAGAGCCAAAGCAGAAACAACACCCAGCTGTGGATGTGACTGGTGGTGGAAGCAAGGGCTGATGCTGTAAAGACCAATATTGCAAAGGGACGTGGAATGTTAGGTCCATGAATCAAGGCATATTGGGAGTGGTCAAACAGAGATGGCAAGAATGAATGTCAACACTTTAGGAATCAGTGAATTAAAATGGACTGGAATGGGTGAATTTAACTCAGATGACCATTATATCTACTACTGTGGGCAAGAATCCCTTAGAAGAAATGGAGTAGCCATCATAGTCAATAAGAATCTGAAATGCAGTACTTGGATGCAATCTCAAAAACAAGAGAATGATCTCTGTTCATTTCCAAGGCTGCTGCTACCGCTAAGTCATTTCAGTTGTGTCCGACTCTGTGCGACCCCATAGACGGCAGCCCACCAGGCTCCCCCGTCCCTGGGATTCTCCAGGCAATAACACTGGAGTGGGTTTCCATTTCCTTCTCCAATGCATGAAAGTGAAAAGTGAAAGTGAAGTCGCTCAGTCGTGTCCGACTCTTAGCAACCCCGTGGACCGCAGCCTACCAGGCTCCTCCATCCGTGGGATTTTCCAGGCAAGAGTACTGGAGTGGGGTGCCATTGCCTTCCAAGGCAAACCATTCAATATCACAGTAATTCAAGTCTATGTCCCGACCAGTAATGCTGAAGAAGCTGAAGTTGACTGGGTCTATGAAGACCTACAAGACCTTCTAGAACTAACATCCAAAAAAGATGTCCTTTTCATTATAGGGGACTGGAATGCAAAAGTAGGAAGTCCAGAAACACCTGGAATAACAGGCAAATTTGGCCTTGGATGACAGAATGAAGCAGGACAAGGGCTAATAGAGATTTGCCAAGAGAAAGCACTGGTCATAGCAAGAGAAGACTCTCCACATGGACATCACCAGATGGTCAACACTGAAATCAGACTGATTTTATTCTTTGCAACCGAAGATGGAGAAACTCTATACAGTCAGCAAAAACAAGACCAGGAGCTGACTGTGGCTCAGATCATGAACTCCTTATTGCCAAATTCAGACTTAAATTGAAGAACGTAGGGATCATTCAGGTATGACCTAAATCAAATCCCTAACAATTATACAGCAGAAGTGAGAAATAGATTTAAGAGACTAGATCTGATAGAGTGCCTGAAGAACTATGGACAGAGATTCATGACATTGTACAGGAGACAAGGAGCAAGACCATCCCCAAGAAAAAGAAATGCAAAAAAGCAAAATGGTTGTCTGAGGAGGCCTTACAAATAGCTGTGAGAAGAAGAGAGGTGAAAAGCAAAGGAGAAAAGGAAAGATATATCCATTTGAACGCAGAGTTCCAAAGAATAGCAAGGAGAGATAAGAAAGCCTTCCTCAGTGATCAGTGCAAAGAAATAAAAAGAAAACAATAGAATGGGAAAGACTAGAGATCTCTTCAAGAAAATTAGAGATACCAAAGGAACATTTCATGCAAAGATGGGCTCAATAAAGGACAGAAATGGTATGTACCCAACAGAAGCAGAAGATATTAAGAAGAGGTGGCAAGAATACACGGAAGAACTGTACAAAAAAGATCTTCATGACCCAGATAATCACGATGGTGTAATCACTCACCTAGAGCCAGACATCCTGGAATGTGAAGTCAAGTGGGCCTTGGGAACCATCACTATGAACAAAGGTAGTGGAGGTGATGGAATTCCAGTTGAGCTATTTCAAATCCTGGAAGATGATGCTGTGAAAGTGCTGCACTCACTATGCCAGTAAATTTGGAAAACTCAGCAGTGGCCATAGGACTGGAAAAGGTCAGTTTTCATTCCAATCCCTAAGAAAGGTAATGGCAAACAATGCTCAGAGTACCACACAACGGCATTCATCTCCCACGCTAGTATCTCCCAAGCTAGTAAAATAATGCTCAAAATGCTTCAAGCCAGGCTTCAACAATACTTGAACTGTGAAATTCCAGACGTTCAAGCTGGATTTAGAAAAGGCAGAGGAACCAGAGATCAAATCGCCAACATCCGCTGGATCACCGAAAAAGCAAGGGAGTTCCAGAAAGACATCTATTTCTACTTTGTTGACTATGCCAAAGCTTTTGACTGTGTGGATCACAATAAAGTGGACAATTCTGAAAGAGATGGGAATACCAGACCACAAGACCTGCCTCTTGAGAAATCTGTATGCAGGTCAGGAAACAACAGTTAGAACTGGACATGGAACAACAGACTGGTTCCAAATAGGAAAAGGAGTACATCAAGGCTGTACATTGTCACCCTGCTTATTTAACTTATATGCAGGGTACATCATGAGAAACGCTGGGCTGGATGAAGCACAAACTGGAATCAAGATTCCGTTCAGTTCAGTTCAGTCGCTCAGTCATGTCCGACTCTTTGCAACCCCATGAATCGCAGCACGCCAGGCCTCCCTGTCCATCACCATCACCCGGAGTTCACTCAGACTCATGTCCATTGAGTCCGTGATGCCATCCAGCCATCTCATCCTCAGTCGTCCCCTTCTCCTCCTGCCCCCAATCTCTCCCAGCATCAGAGTCTTTTCCAGTGAGTCAAC